>JASANC010001635.1:0-46634 GCA_030248135.1 Theristus sp. LFF4_11 | reverse complement strand
GGTTAGCTCCCGCGCAGGAATTAACCAATGGTGGTTAGCTCCCGCGCAGGAATTAACTAATGGTGGTTAGCTCCCGCGCAGGAATTAACCAATGGTGGTTAGCTCCCGCGCAGGAATTAACCAATGGTGGTTAGCTCCCGCGCAGGAATTAACTAATGGTGGTTAGCTCCCGCGCAGGAATTAACCAATGGTGGTTAGCTCCCGCGCAGGAATTAACCAATGGTGGTTAGCTCCCGCGCAGGAATTAACCAATGGTGGTTAGCTCCCGCGCAGGAATTAACCAATGGTGGTTAGCTCCCGCGCAGGAATTAACTAATGGCGGTTAGCTCCCGCGCAGGAATTAACCAATGGTGGTTAGCTCCCGCGCAGGAATTAACTAATGGTGGTTAGCTCCCGCGCAGGAATTAACCAATGGTGGTTAGCTCCCGCGCAGGAATTAACTAATGGTGGTTAGCTCCCGCGCAGGAATTAACCAATGGTGGTTAGCTCCCGCGCAGGAATTAACCAATGGTGGTTAGCTCCCGCGCAGGAATTAACCAATGGTGGTTAGCTCCCGCGCAGGAATTAACCAATGGTGGTTAGCTCCCGCGCAGGAATTAACTAATGGTGGTTAGCTCCCGCGCAGGAATTAACCAATGGTGGTTAGCTCCCGCGCAGGAATTAACCAATGGTGGTTAGCTCCCGCGCAGGAATTAACCAATGGTGGTTAGCTCCCGCGCAGGAATTAACCAATGGTGGTTAGCTCCCTCGCAGGAATTAACCAATGGTGGTTAGCTCCCTCGCAGGAATTAACCAATGGTGGTTAGCTCCCGCGCAGGAATTAACCAATGGTGGTTAGCTCCCGCGCAGGAATTAACCAATGGTGGTTAGCTCCCTCGCAGGAATTAACCAATGGTGGTTAGCTCCCTCGCAGGAATTAACCAATGGTGGTTAGCTCCCGCGCGGCAGATAAGAACCGGCGGTTAGCTCCCGCAGCTGATGGTGTGCTCCCGCCTGCGATATTTCTAACTAGAGCGGACTGCAGGCTGTCATTTGCCTAACGTGCCGACGAAGCCGACACACGCTGGAGAATGGCGAACGGGAACTGGCAAATTTCGGGTTCTCATGACAACCGAAATCGAACGGGTGCTGCGTGACTGCTCACTGCGGTGTCGCTAAAACGTTGGTCTTGCGGCCTGGGACGATTGCGGGAGTACACCATCAGCTGCGGGAGCTAACCGCCGGTTCTTATCTCCCGCGCGGGAGCTAACCACCATTGGTTAATTCCTGCGCGGGAGCTAGCCAACGCGGGAGCTAGCCGACGTGACACCGGTCAAACGGATGAAGGCTGCACAATCACGATGGCAGTATCTAGACCAGAGACAGGTGTGACGCGCTCATGGAAGCACCGTAAAGGATATTTCAAAGTCTACAGTCCCATGGATATCTGACCATTGCCACACGGGTACACGCTCGTGTACAGATCGTAGGGCCATTCGAGTTCGGACGCTGATGGATGCCCTGCGACGCAACTGGCAAAGATGGACGCATGCCAGAGGAGACGTTCGGGCACTGCTGCAAACACGAACTGCACGTGAGAAAACTGTGCAAAACAAGATGAATTAAACCTTGCAATTCGCAACAGTACAAGCAATTACAAAAACCAGCAAAATGACGTGGTTGTAGAACTATACGACTCCAGTTAAATTCAACGACAAACTGACCTGTACAAACTTTCTCACTGCCATTGTTCGCTTCATTCGCCTGCGTATCTAATCCATCGATTACCGCAGCTGAATTTTTGTCGCTTTCATTGTTGAAAACATCACTGAGCAGCACGCTGTCTGACGACTGCAACATTGACTCGTCGTCTGTTTCATCAGTCAGCCATTGTTTTTGATGGTCAACAATTTCAATTTCATCGCCTTCTGTTGTCACTTCGATGAAACATAATAACAGGGGCAGCAATAGAAATTTGATGTGAGAATGATGCATCGTCATTGGTCTGTAATGTTTCCAGAACATGAACAAAAAATGGTACCTGACAAAAACCGATAACTCAACCCATTCAATGGGTGGCTTGATATCTTACACAACTGGCACAATAAGTAGTCCATTTAAAACGTTAATTTAAAATAGTTTATTTAACGTAAAAAACTGAAACAAAAACTTCAAATTTATAATCTGTACCAATAAAACACAACTACAATAACGGGCAAGAACAACTGCAAGGACTGTTATAATTCACGTATAAAGCAAGAAATCTTCAAAAGCATCGGAATTTACAAGGAACACCACAGAGCACACAAAAAATGTTGACCAGATTTGAACGATGTCGTTCCAATACCATGTTCTATTCATTATCAATTATGCGTTCAATATAAACCATCACAATCTTCTGAGACTAGATTCAATTCGGCACACAATATTAGAACTTCAAAAGTATAACATAATCCATTCGTTTTCTTGAAAGCAGATGGGAGACAAGAAAAGCAGCATTGGACAAACGCAAAAATATGGCGCAAAACAACATAAAAACGAACAAAATCGGTATTTAGAACAAGCTGGGAGTCATCGAATGATTTGATCAATAATAAAAAAATAATAATTAATACTAAAGCAATTCGAATGGACAAGTTTTGACATATAAATATCACAACTTCAAAAATTTTAAATATACAATTTGGAATGGCAGAACTCTGGGCACACGAAGTAAAGCTTCCAGCAATTTTTTACTGCATCATTGCTGATTGACAAGTACAATCCAATTGCGTACGACCAAGCTGTCGCATTCGACGTTCGCTTAAAGCGCCATTCATGGAGGTTGAAGCGCGTTGACGCGCGTCACTTCGCTACACATTCACGAAGCAAAAAAACAGCGCGCTTCAGTTTTAGAACATACGCACATTCATACGCACGTTCATGTTAGCGCGCGTCAACGCGCTTCATCGCGCGCGTGCATGAATGGGCGTTAATAATACTTTTTTGATTTTCAGTCCAATGATCTTCCCCGACGACCATGAAAGTGACAAAGCAGTCCCTTACTACGGCAGAAACCACACTCCATGTACCCAAAGTTTTGACATTCAATTCAACTACCGTATTACCTCTAATAAACCCCCATGGGGGTTTATTTCTTCAGCGACTTCTGGGGGTGGGGGTTTATTTTTGGGGGGGGTTTATTTTTGGGGGGGGGTTTATTTGGAAACCATTTTTAGGGGTGGGCAAAATGGCAAAAATACCTTCCATGGCAGGAAGGAAGTCGCAGAAACTTCTGCTCTACATAGAAATTTCCTTTTACAACAGCCTTTTGTAATGAAATTACCATTAACTCATTCATTTGGGGCCTTTGGTAGCACAATTTCATCATTTTCACTGCAACCAGCCACTGAATTCACTGTTTATGTGTATGTTTTTCTGGGTATGTGTTTCAAACAGGTTTCCAATAATCCCCCATGGGGGATTATTTTTGGGGGGGGGATTATTTGGAAACTTATCGAGGGGGTGGGGGTTTATTTTTGGGGGGGGGGTTTAATTTTGGGGGGGGGGGGTTTAATAGAGGTAATACGGTATACAAACACTGCAAAGTATGAATTACCGTTGAATCAAACTGACAAGAACACACACTATCAGAACAACGTAAAAATGCCTTTGAAAAAATCAACAACATGACAGTCACTTCAAGCAATCCAAACAAACAAGAGCAACAAAACAACTTCGTGAATGCAGTGCACGTCGAGTGTCCGGAACACGATAATGGTTGGTTATACTGACTTCCAAGCAACGTGCCAATCACAAAACCAAACAAAGCCAGCAATAAGACAGCAGCCACAAACAAGTAGCATCACAAAATAAGCTGCATGTTCGCTTTCATTTCTAGACTTGCAAATGCGACTGAGTGAACCACAAACACGAACTGACACTGTGAAACTAAATACAAGCCTCATGAGAAAAAGAGCTGCTTCGAGCAGCTTTTTACAGTTTACCGTTACGATAGTTGGGAGTTGATTAGATACGCCTTGAATGGATGAGGCAGTGAGAGACCTCTCAAGCACGAAAACCTCATTATGTCATGTTTTGGTGGTGCACTTCTCTGGTTTGCAAACATGCTTTAACAAGCGGAATTATTGCGTTGATGCATTGAAATCAATCTTTGTGCTCAATTCGTTCGTTTCACTTCACACCACAATTTTTTACAAGTACTGCGTATTTCGCAAATTACTGCCATCGATCTTGCTGATGTTTGCCTGAAGAAACGAAAATAGTGTACCCCCGCACAGATAACACGAGCCTTCTAGACGCCATTTAAGACAGCGCACAGAAAAAACCCAACGCCGACTGAATTGCTTTCAGTGGCAGCCGTAGTGATATCGATTGATGTTCTCAGTGCAGATGTGCTTGCACAAGACTGTCTGACTTTGGCACCCGCTAATCTCCCAGTGCTCCCGTTTGATAGACGCCATGAGAAAAACCACGTGCTTTGAATTCAACGAAACGTACAACTTAGTCGGCCGACTGAAAATGAAGTACTGATACTGATCGTTTGTGCACTTACTGACAATATCATCGTTGTATGTCACTGCGAGTACATGCCAGTAAATCGCTGTCATATACGACAGAAATGTCCGGTCTTGGTAAAAGCAGCTTTATATGTTTTGCGTCTTTTGTATATCATGCCGCTAGCTTAACCACTACTTCAGTCATAGAAAATCGTGTCCAAAAATCAATCTCACCAAAGCAAAATTGTAATTTGTGACGATGCACATTCATGAAAATGCACGTAAAAAACAAGTTGAAAAATGAACACACTCAGTGTATCTTCAAGGCTTAACAAAAACAGATGTCAGCTTTCCATTCCCCAAGCCGAGGCTAACATTTCAAATACCCATTTGAAGAGCTGATGTAAATGTTCTACTTGGCAGCCGCAGTCAACAGGACGCCACAAGCACAAAGCCCGTGCGCAGCCTGACGAACACGACGTGAACACAAGTGAACATGGCAGTTCAACCCGGTGGTGGCATCCAACATAACATCACATATTGTAAACATTTTAATGACAACACACCAACAGATGCAGCTGAGTGGCACAATTTGTGCCACCGATTGAGTATTGGAGCGAACGCACAGCGGTTTCTACTGTGTCCTTCCAATAGCCGTTTACACTTACAAAATATTAAAAAGAGCTTTTGCACATTCAGTCGGTCTGCGGACGCGAAAATATTCTTCCCTTGAACGTGCCACAGAAATGGGCGCGCTGCGCAGCATTAGCATTAGGACCTGGACGCCACAAAATTTCACGTTCTTTTCAACTGTGTGCGAAATATTTGAAAAATTTTTTGCTGCATACGGAATGCTGGTGGCACAATGCTTAAGGTCAGTGTAAACAATGGCAACGGCAGTTTTGTCACGACGCCACACACACAATTTTCATTTTGCGACGACACATTTTTCATTGGAACATCGGAACAATGAACACGAATGTGACTGACGGGTTTCCGGCTTGGAAAATGTTTCGGAAAACTGCGTATTTCATTTTCTCGTATCCCTGCAACTGGAAGTTGAAAAGGGAAACGCGCACATGTTCTCTTGAATGTGCAAGAAATGACTGTCCGTGGGTTCAGTAGGAAAGGCAAATCAGAAAACAAAAGGTTTAATGAGAAAAATAGTGAGAATCAAAGTTTATAAAAAACAAGAACAACAGAAAACAATAATAACTCTGATTGTTTGACACTAGCAAGCCGAAAAAATGTTGGTTTGGTTTTGAAATGTGAAAAGTGACAATATACTTCAAAATATAATGTCAATACAGTGTTATTTAAGATTTCTCTGCACACGAAACAAGCAACAGAAAACGCCGCTCACAGAATGCTGCACTTTGACGGGTATTTTGGCACGTAGCAGAGACGTTCCTGTCCGTAGACCCAGAAGCTGCCGTGTTTTCGTGCGAGTCTGTACGTGACCTCAGTGACGGGCACCGCCTGCAGCACGTGACGCTGTTGCAGCATCTTGCACGCGCCGAGGCATTTCTGCAGGTGGATCGAGCAGAGTCGCTTTGATTGCTCGTTGATTTCGCGCACGTGATAGTTGCGCAGCGGAAGCACCTGCAAACCAACGCGACATCAGGTGTACACAAAATGGCCGGCTGTCTGCCCTCGCAGTTTCATTTCATCACGCAAATTCAATTGCACTTCGTTTGTGTAACAACAGAACAATGCCAGTCCATGGGAAGCGAACATGCGCGTTTTGCTCGGCGAGCACAATTTCACCGGTCACTTGTCTCAGCAAATCCTCCGGCACGCCGCCCTCCTGGTAGAAGAACTCGGACTTTTCGATGCCACTGAAAGAATGAAACGCGAAAGTTACTAAACCTACCAGAACAAAGAACAGCGAACAATTGCAAAATGCCGGAAAACGCTCTCACAATTTGATCTTCAACTTTATGAACGTTCTCATTGAACCGGAGCCGCCACATGGCGCACAAGTCTTCTTGCCTTGGCCGTGACATTGCTGGCAACTGAACAAGAGAGGGCGAGATGATCATTTTTTAAATGTTTCAGATAATAATTTGAAAAATGTTAATAAATTACAATTTTAATTCAGAAAACATTTCAAGCAACATGAAAAATTAAAAGAACGCACTCGGCAACGCCGCGCCCATGGCAGAACAGGCACAGGTCGTGCGTGCCCAGACCAGGCGGGGGCATCCCCGAGACGCTCATGTAATGCATCGGGGTGCCTTTGCCGTACGAAATCGCCGCGCTGTGCGCCTTGACCACCGATGGACCTTGACCCGGAATCTGAATGAACGAAACAAAGCGTGCGTGATCCGCGTTCAAACTGCTTAACTGGAAAGCTATTTGCTTCAATCTTTTAAGTTCAAAGTTTTAAATTGGAATAAACGGTTATTTGACAGCTCAGATGAGAGCTGTGTGATTCAATGAATGCGGATGAGTCGCGAACATATATTGCAAACAAAACTGTGTCCTAGTCCTGACCCACCTTTAATTCAAGTGTTCACCAAACACATAGCCTTTTTTACCATCCTTAAAACACGCTACTTTCATAAATTCCTTACACCTTGGCTTTTATGATTCAAACACACGAAAAGTCAACTAAACAACTGACATGCGGTCCGGTGCCCATCATGGGATGAGTGTACACAGCAGGGTGTGGTATGCCAGCCTTCATGCCCGTGCCACGGCAGTATTTGCATTCGCCTGTGCCCGAGCCACGACAATGGAAACAGTGCGAAACACCCTCGGCGTTGCACGACTGGCAGCCCTGAGTTATAAAAAACAAACTTTGCAACAGACTTTGTTCTCTCAGTTTTGTGACACTCCTTCAGGAATCACAACAAAAATGAAGAAAAACTAAAAATTGTGGCCTAAAGCTGACTATAATGCCCCAAGCAAAACCGCTCGTCAAGCAATCGATGTTTTCTAGCATTTTTTTGTGGAATTTATGATTCCGGGGTTGCATTTGAACAAAGTGACTCGATTGGGTGGCAATAATAAAAAATAAAATAATGAGAACAACTTTAGCACCAGTACCGAAGATGACAAACAATTTTAAGGCGGAGGGAGGGGGTGGGGTACTCACTCACTCATGGAGGGTGCCAAAATTAAAGTCAGGAATATGTCAGGGGAACGCAGCTTCCTGACAAGCACGAAGCTTGACAAAAAAACCATAATTTTTTAAATTATATCTTTGCAACGAAGATCCGACCCTCGAAGGTCCCCGCCCTGCTAAGCGGGAACGATACCGCTGCGCCATGGTGCACTGAGAAAAAACGCGTTAAGAAACTTGCTCACACATTCGGGCTTTTATGCGGGACTAGAAACATTACCTATTTAAAAAAAGTGCCAATATGTGTGTGAAACACGAACGAAACGGTTGTGGCGCTATACCACTGTTTCAGAAATCGATGAGTTATGTTGGCATACATTACACGTAAGGAGGGGTGGGTAGAAAAAAAATCCCAGAATGCATATTTTCGGGTGTCCCCCCCCCCCCGGTTACCTGCTCCGGGGGGGGTACCAGATGCTCATCGGTTTTAGGAGGAAGTGTCACCCTCACCCCGCCCGGGATTTTAGCTTTGAAAAACGCTATAAATTGCTAAAAAGTCGCTAAAATAGTTGTTTGTAAGATTAAATATCCTTATATTTAAGGCAAATTATGCATCTTGGAAGCGAAAAATCATGATATTTGGCAGGGGGCACCCACGGGGGTTGGTGCCGAGTCGTGACGGAGGTGGCTGGGGGGGGGGGTTCCGGGTTTTGGAGGATGGATGTCACGGGACCCACCCCGCCCTACGAGTCGCAACGTCAACGATGGGACACACGCGTACACCTCCCCAACTGTCCCTCAACTTCGGTACTGCTTTAGCACCTACGAGCAGCTCGGAAGTGCCGGGCACTTCAAACACACGGCAGTCCTCTGCAAAATCGTTGCGTGGCTGACACGGCAGCGACCACAGATCGTGCACCAACGTCTCTGGGTTGGCACAGGCGTACGCAGCAGACTCGATGAATTGACCTGAATCGAAATTTCGTGGTTTTCACCAATAGATCCGTTTCGAATTTTTAGTTTTTCCATTCACTTAGCCACTTACCAACTGTATACGGCTCAGTTGCCTTCGATGTGCTGCGTGTTTCAGTGAATGTCTCGAGGGTGTACTGCAAAAAATCAACCGTTCAAAGGGTCTCTCTCAATCAGAGAAGCCAACAAAAGTCCCACAACCACGGCACGTACATGCAGACAGTTGTGCGTTTCTATGTTCTCAATCACCAGTTTCTGCACAGCGCCCGCGCGCCAGCACGAGTGCTTCTTCACTTCCTTGGCCAGCGACTCACGAACTTCCTGTTCGGTGACCGGGCGAACCGCTGTGAACTCGCGTGACACCGGGATCGGCGCTAAAGGCACGTCTTTTGGGGTTGTCATTATTTCTTTTGAATGAAACAAACTTATCAGCGATCGCAATTCAAAAACACCCAATCAGCTGATTGTCTAGGTTTGACAGTTCGATCGTGTGTGGAATCAGTAAATTATGATGATGCGTGTGTATGTGCCAACTGCCAACACAGCAATACAATGCAGTTGAACTCTGATTGACACACCTGACACAAGCAAGTCTTTCTTCTTTTCATACTCGTCGTTTGCGTCCGGCGGTGGAATCAGCTCAAACGACGCATTCAACGACTTTGGCGTGTTGCCGGTCACGTGCGCACCACGGCTGCTGCCCCAGTCGTCGCGTTGACCAAGCTCGCTTGGCTCCATTGTTCGCGCGATGCCGCTCGGGTCTGCAGCAAGAAAATCAGCACTTTATTGAATCGGTTTGTTGTTTTGCACACATATGACGGGGACAAGTAAAAAAGAGACAAATATAAATGAATGGGACACGTACCAATATCGAGCGTTATGCGATCAATGTCAAAGTCAAGCTCAGACATTCTCGACGCCGATGTGGAACACGCACACGCAAGAGGACAAACGTAAATACAGGGTGTCGGCTGAAAACGGAAATGCAACCGCTTAAATGATTGTAGGTCGATCCGATACGGTTCCAAATGTCCAAACAGCTGAACCTCGACCTGCAGACAATACAAGGCAAGTCGGCAAATCACTCAAAATTGCGCAATTGGCACTTGCGTTTGTTCAGATTTGCGGCACTTTTAAGTTTCTCACGTAATCTAGCATTCATTCAAATAAAATCTCGAAAAACAAGTGCAAAGATGATGAAAAAGTAAATAAAAAATGCCTAACTTGATTTTTTCGCTATTTTTGCTTTGGTGTAACGTGCAAACCAACCTCCCATCGTTTTTCACAATTTTAAGTGTCAGTAAAATTGTTATACCACAGACTCTTTACAAAATGTTGCATATGCAACAAAAATAGGGCCACCTACTTTTAGCACAAATCGTCTGCAAAGTTGTCAAGCGGTCATTTTCAATTCGTCAATGAAACAAGAACAGCTGGTTTTCGACGAAAACTTTTCGTCTTGCCACTGATCTCTTTCTCAGATGACTGTGTTGATGATACAATTTTTTTTTATCAATTGATGCATTATTTAAAAAAGCCTCAATTATATTTTGTATATTTGCGCCGCTGTTAGCGGCAGAATAAACTGGATCAACGAATGAATACCGAAGCAAGACTGGGGCCAGCTGGTGGTTGCACTGAAACATTAAGTTGTGCATTGGAACAACGCAGCTAAACAAATAGAGCCGAACCACACAGAGCTAAAATGGTGCACCTAACAAATCGCTTTGAATAAAAAATAGAGCCAATCTCACTTCCTCATTACGATACACCTTCTCTTCAACAATTTCACTTAAACTGGAGACGATCAATTCAAGCACGGTTCCACTGTTATGAGATTAGGCATGAAGCAGGGTGAGTAAAACGTTATGAACGAACGTTATCAAAAGACATCTTCATCGAGCGATCATTTGCGTGGCGCAAGACAAAAAAATGCCGTTTGGTGACCCTGAGCACAATGTGCAAATTTCGACGCGGCCGTTGCTGCTGTGCCGATAAAATTTGATAACAGATGATGTTCACGGTGGGAATCCGTTTCCGTACAAACGGCACAAGCAACCAACAAATTACGCATATGACCAAAGTATGTTTCATTTCAGTTTATTGCAGAGAGATAATGTGAAAGAAAACTATTGTAGAAATAGAAATAAACACGCAACCAAGAATTGAAGTGAACGAGGTGCTCTGCTGCTTTCAATCGTGAATTTGACGATTTCAACTTGCTATTAGGGATGGATCCGGCAAATTTGCCGGAATCCGGGCCGGATCCGGCAAAAGCCCATTCCGGCCGGGCCGGATCCGGCAAAAATTGCCGGAATCCGGACCGGAATGGCCTTTTTATGTCTAAAAAACATCTACGCTCATTTCGTCGCTTCTTCATCACATTTTCAGCATAAAACAGCACAGGCACAGAAACAAAGTCAGCAAGACACAGCACGGGAACCAACCAAAAATTACAACAACAACAATTGACAAAATTCGCATAGCATAGGGATAATCAAGTGCTGCCAAGACACCATTCAGAAACATGACCTTTTCGGCGTTCTGAGTTGCCAGACGAGATCGGCTGTACACAAACACCTGCCTGGCTTCAGAGAACATTCGTTGCTAGTTGTGCCAGGTATCTGCGCGCGATTGTCGATAGTTTGGGGTATTTAGACGAGTTCAGCCGCCAAAAGTCTAGCATTAGATCACTTTTGTCCGGTTCGTCGATAAAATCATCCGACTCGTACAGATTCATTTCGCCGCGCAGTTCGTCTTCGAGACTGGATTCGCCTGACGGGTTGCGCGGTCGCGCAGCGTGAAACTCGATGCCTCCGCAGAGGCCAGTCGATTTCTTTTTTGGTTCGGGCTCACGTTCACTTTCGTCATCGTCGTTGTTCGCGATCTCGGATGTATCGTCGCAGTTGGTGGGCGTCTCCGGTCGTTTCAAGATTTTCTTTGCAATGTGAAGTAGTTCACAACGAATCGCGCCTTCATTTTCGAAGACGACTGCAGTATTCTTGAATCGCGGATCAACGTACGTGGCCATGATGTTGGATTCGTTGTGGAAAAGCGTACGGAAGCGTGTGTCGATGCTGGTCAGCAGCGTTTGTTTCTTTCGTCGTACCAATGCCACTCGCATCGACTTGTTCGATGCGCTGCATCAGTGCGCAAACGGCGGGCAACACCATTGAAATGGATTCGTCGTCTCGTGGATTCGTCGTTGGGGGGTTTATCGGGTTTTAGGGGATCACGGCACCCCCGCACACCCACGGTAACACACGTCGCTAAAATCGCTGGTGTTCTGGGGCTCACAAAAAAGCAACTGTTTGACAGCTAACTGAATACGACCAACGAAGATGGGTGATTTCAAAAAACCTGCTATTGTTCATCAACAACGTCGGCCAAAAGCTGGCAGCCACGTTTTTTAAAGTGGACGAGGCTGCACATAAGTTTACCACTCAAGACAAAAGCAGTGAACCATTTACCATTGAACAGAACACTAAACTAAAGAAACGCTCACTGATCACATGTCAAATGCACAACAACAAAACCAACAAAGCACCGAAACAAATTTGTCAAACCATTGAACAGCTCTGAAACGGAGGAATCAACTGGTTAATTCGCGGGTCTCGGCCATTCCGGCCGGATCCGGCAAAATTGCGCCGGAATCCGGACCGGATCCGGATCCAATTTTAGGCGCCGGAATCCGGAATCCGGACCGGAACCGGCTCCATCCCTACTTGCTATATAATACTGAGATCTCCAGTTTACAAATAACAAACACATTGTACCTGTACCTGAAGAAGCAGCTTGTCCATCCAAAAAAAAAACAATAGTATCAACTGCATTTTCCTCCACGCAACCTTCAAAGTCAGTGTGCATCAAAATCAACTTGTCAGTCAGTTTGTCACCCTGAAATCACATCACGGCCACCCTCATGCGCAGCTTGTCGACGTCGCAAATGAGCCTTCAGAATGCGCCCAAATGCGTCGCGGTGCAGCAGCATGTAGGCGACTGTCAGCAACTGCGCTGCAAACACGGACACCGTTGCAGCAAACAAGAGAAGACAGACGTTTTGCTTCGCAGAATCAGAACTTTACCACAATAAAAACCGCTACAAGCAAACCAGTGACAGTGTGCAGCGCAGCATAACCAGCGTTGAAGACGGCGTGGCCCAGCTCCAAGCCCATTCCGAAATCTGCTTCGTCGTTGGCGAACTGCACGTACGTTACGATTTCCTGCAACCACTTGCGTACTGTCAGAAATGACACTGTAACTGCAAAGTCAACAACAATTGTTGATATGAGTGTCCACCCACTTGTAACTTTTCCATTTTACCATCGCGCACTTTCTCTTCGTCGCTCGTCCCAATTGCAGTCAACCATTTACGCAGAGTAGCTGAAAAATGATATGTTGAAAAAGCAAACTGAAAACCAACAACACCGAAAACGACGACCGTTTGTCTCGGGCAGCTCTCTGTAGCCAACGTCGTCCGCCACAGGCACAACAATGCCAGCACCGTGCAGACATGCTGCGACCACGTTTCGTTGTCGTTTCTTCACAGCGTCTGATTTCGGCGACAAATCGTATGCACACTTGCATTTTTCGGCAAATTTGCGCAAATCCTCTTGCAACTTGCTTAGTGAGTCATGCGCTTTCACGTGTTTCTTCACGATATCCGACCAAATAGACCTGTAAACGGTCTATTTGCATTGTGTTCTTTTCCTTCAAAAACCAATGTAATCTCGAATTACACAACTCTTTTGAGAACAAACAACAAAATTACAAGCACGCACAAAACAGCAGCAAATAAATTGTCGCCAACGATTCGAATCTTTGCGAAATGTTCATCGTTCGTAACGGTGCAAACCAGCGGACTGCTGCTCGGATCGTCTCTGAGAATATTTGTTTTTGCGAATTACTGATTTATGTTCTCCATTTTAGAAATTTTGGACTGTGCTTTAGAAAAACTACTGATCAGCATTTTTTCGCAAGAATTACAGATGTGACACCTCCAGTAGCCGACATGACAACCGACATCAGTGCTGATGACCGCCTGCACCTCCGGAGGGTCTTGCGGATAACGAGCGTACACCAAGTAATCGTCAGCTGTCCACGGTTGCCTCGTGCTCGTGTCCTCCAATCTGCCGGCCAACACATCGAATGCACCAACCAGTTGCACACCCGCCACTTCGAGCGATTCTCCAAACAGAGCCAATTTTTCCGACTTTCCAACACTGTTTGCAACTGCACGCAGATATTCTTTGGAATGAAAACAAAAAAAAACTCGCTATTGGAACTGACTGGTTGGGTTGCTCGGCGAACGCGAGTGACAGAACTGCCAGAAATCATAAAAATCATCTGGCATCGTGACGAGCATTTTCTCCGAGAAAAACTCGGCATAATGATCTGAAATTATTGAAATTATGAAACTCGGCATAGGTCGTTGTCATCAATCTGAAAACAAGACATCTGCTGACCCTGACAAGGCTTTTTTTAAACGGAAACGAAACCAAAATGAAAGCGAAAAACACTGAGCTGTTGACAAAGTGTTGACCAAATCGAAAAAATCTTTACTTTTTCCAAGCACTCAACTAAAAAACAGTCCACTTCATTTTTTATCCCAAAACGGAAGATGTATCACATAATCCCATTTTTTTTTATTTGTGATGCGCGAGCGCGAGTGTCAAAATAAACAGTTGGAATTTGAGTTGGAAAACAATATAAAATCATGTTTACGATTTGGGAGGTGCAGAAAAATGAAAGGCAGCTGTGCTGACGGCGAACCTTTTGTTTTTGTAAATAAAATTTCTTTTTTGTTGAACCTCATCTCAGGTAAACCACCAGCCAATCAGCGAATGCTATAAATTATCCAGAGCGACTATACCTTTCAAGTTTTCAACGTCGCTTAGCTTTGGGCGCTTTCTCGCTGGAGGAAGAGAAGAAAACGCGTTTGACTTTTGTTGTTTGCTGTCATCGAACATTGCCCTTGAAGATGATGCTTTTGGCACGACGGCCACCAAAATCTGCAAAAATTGGCTCCTGTCTAGTGTTGGCATGGTAAATAAAACCGGGTTTCTCCCAGTTTTTTTTCTTGCGAAAATAAAGAACAGGTTGTCTTCCTGAACCTGAACCATTTTCGAAAATTTTGGTGGTTGAAAAATGTTGAGAAACAAAACGGTAGAAAAACGGGAAGTAAAACCTTTTTTCTAAGCAATACTAAAAAACCGTTTTTACCATCCCTTCTCATGTCTACAGTCGAACTCTAAATTAGGCAATGAGCTGATTGATGCATGATTGATCACGTGATGCATGCATTCCTTTACAACCAAAATAGAACAATAGTGATGCATGACAGCATGAGTGTTTCGAAATTAGGTGCAGACACTCAACGTGCAGGTTTTCTGATCAGTGTGCAGGCATTGCTGTGGAGGTGGTGTGGAGTCTGTTCTGCACAGAAAGCGTGATTGCCAACCAATCAGCTCATCACCTATATTTAGTGTTCGGCTGTAATTTAGTGTAGCAACATTGCTTTTCTTCAATGATTGATCAGAGTTGTATCAATCGGTTTTGAACAAAAAGACAACATCAGTTGAACCAAAACACAAACTTCATCAGAAACTTCGTCGGTTTCATTTTGAGAAGTTGTCGGACGAGTCGAATCCGGGGGATGCCAGTACTCCTCCAAGTGTTGCCGGTTCTTTCTGTAGCACTTTGCACCAAAGTTGCACCGTTTCTTTTCCGGATTTTTCGTCTCATTGTTACCAACAGAAACAGCAGCAACAGAAGTCTCTGCTTGTGAATACATTTCAGATGTGCTTTCAGTCTTGCAACTTTCTTTTTTTGATTCACCACAGCCGTTAGCTTTCTTCCAAATGGAGTCAAGCGTTCGTGTCGCCATTGTGAAGCGTCTGCTCTGCTTGACGGATGTAATTGGGGATGATACGAAATCAGTTGTTCGGCTGAAACTTGTTACAATTGGGGCTGATTAAAAAACGTTAATTTTTTCAGCAGATCCAGCCAGGCTGGGATTGTTAAAAAACAAAAATCGTCATTTTTAATTTCAAAAATCAAAGTTGTGCTGAATCAATCAGCGAATCCGAAGAACCACATTTGACGTGCAGGCGCCTCCCGAACGACTCACGTATAGCGGATTTTCATCGCTCTTTACTAATGCGTGGCCCAAGACAAAATAAATGGCCATACACAAAATAAATTGCCCGACACAAAATAACTCAGATGTTGCTTGCAATGAGTCGTTGCAGGTTCCCAAACCTAATCCTAAGCCTTGTCTTGGGCCATTTATTTTGTCTTGGACCACGCATCAGTAAAGAGCGCCGGAGTTTGCATTAGTAAAGAGCGCTCCCTTTTCCAAACCGTTACCATGCCACTTCTTGTGTTTTGTTTGACCCCCAAAACGTCACTAACTGTCCCCAGCTCAAGAAAAAGTTAGAATGCACCAACTTTTGTCGATTTCCTGGAGGCATGGTAACGGTTTGGAAAGGGGTAAATAAGGTCACTAAAACTCTTTACCAATGCAAACTCCGACTCTCTTTACTGATGCGTGGCCCAAGACAAAATAAATGACCCAAGACAAAATGAATGGCCCAAGACAAAATGGAATGGCTTCACACAAAACAAATGGAGGCTTGGCTTAAGATTAGGATTGGGTTTAGGATTGGGAATTTCCCGTAAAACTACAGTTGGGAATAACGATAACTGTGTAATTACATGTAACTATATTGGCTATATAAGCTGTGATAATCTGTGATCAGTGTTCGGTCTGTTTTTATTATTGTCGTTGTCGTGTCGTCCTAATAAGCAAACCCAAATAAACTACGTAACAACTCAAATATCTTTCTGGCGCCCAACGAAGTGTAATAACATGCATCTCGCAAAGAGTCAATCATATCGTCGATGCGCGGCAACGGATACGCATCTGTGCGCGTAATACTGTTCAACTTCCGGAAATCAACGCAGAATCTCCACGATCCCTCTTTTTTGCGCACCAACACGATAGCTGAAGCATACGGAGAATTCGATTCCCGAATGAAACGATTCTCGAGCAGTTCTCCGCACATGTCCTCAACCATTTTTCGCAGATTCATCTCGATTCTCCGAGGCCTTTCATGAAACGGTGGATGATTGCCCGTGTCAATACTGTGCTTCACTGTCGCTTTACCAACATTGTCAATATTTTGACGTTGGCCGGGCACATACGTTGTGCTAAATGCTTCCGATTTCGACCTGAGCAGGTCCTCAATGACACTTTTCTGCTCCTTCGTGTCCACACCAATTTTCAATTGACTCACGAAATTGTCCTTGCCAGCTTCTGTGGCTTTTTCAGCGCTCTCTGTCTCACTGATGGACAGAACATCCATCCACTGTGAATCATCGTCGTTCTCGTCAATACCGACATCACACTGAAACTTGGTATTGGAGTCTTTATCCATGAACATGAAGCGGACCGTCTGATCGTCCGTGTTCACTGGACAACACTCACGGATTCGTTTAACAATCGAGTGTTTGGTCACTGCGTTTTTGTTTTTCATCAGTCTCAACGGCTTGCCACTGCCGGTGATCACCTGTACTGCAATCTGACGCAGCTTGTTCCGACCGATGATCATGTCGACGTCGTCGTCGATGTCCGGAGACACTAGAAACTCACAATTCTCCACTGTTGTTCCGTCAACAGACAAGGTCGCTGTTGTCGTGCCATGCACTCGCAGTGGAGTTCCGTTGACCGCTTGCAATGCTTTGTGGTTGTTTGGCTCAATTTTCAGTCCTTGTCGCGTTGCAAACAATGCTGACAAGACCATTTCATCCGAACCAGTGTCCACACAGTAGTAGTTGACCTCTCGCCCGTTCAGCGTGGGCGTTTCGTACTGATTACGGTCATCCATCTGCTGCTCACAGTCACCTTTCACGAGACCGACTTTCTTTGGCGCCTCGATTGCTTTCGGTTTTTGACTGTCTTGCAGCTGTCTCTGTGCGTAGTTCTGCTGTCCGAACTGATTGTTCTGTTGTTGATACGCATATGTCTGATTGTTGCAATAATCATATGGCTGACCGAATCGACTGTTGTAATTATGATTCGGATGCTTGTCGTGGCGTTTCTGATTGTAACGCTGTTTGTTCTGGCGGTAGAATTTAGATTCGTGTTGGTTATCAGAACGATAATTAGTCTCACGGTTGTCTTTGCGACTAAACTGTCGGGTCACACGACCCTTGTCGCCCTGTCTTTCTCCGTCACGCTTTTCGCATCATTCCGCCAAAGTCGGTCGAGCTTCAATTAGAAGATGGCAAAATCATAAAACGACCGCTTACAGATGTGACACGACATGAAGACGAGCGGAAAATAAGAAGTTTGAATACGTGGCAGAGGGAAGGAAGCCAATCAGGAAATGGCACAGTCACGACTGAATTGATGGAATGGACACAAAAGCAAGAGAACGGCAGCAAGGATAGTTCAGTCGCCAGTAGTGTGTTTCCCGTCTGTCATTGTTCTGCTACTACCCCGTCCGAAGCAGTCATCATGAGCCGATTTCATCCGTACCAAAACGGAGACAAAGACTCCAAGCAAGAGTTCTATCAGCGGCGTCAGCGAGGCCAGCTCACCACTGCTGTGGCATCCCTTAGCAAAACCGCCGAACTGCTGATGGCGGTCAATGTCAAGCAACAGGAAAAGCTAGAAAATCGAGACCATCAGCGTGAGCAGCACGGCCGTGAACGACAGGCGAACTTCAAGCGCTTTCACTGGAACAGGAATCGTCCGGGAAAGAACGCGCGTGAATCTTTCACGCAACAGAAACGAGATGCCAAGGAGCAAGCGGCTGGTCATGGGAATAAGACAACGGCTGAAGCGACCGTTTCGGGGCAGTCGACGGATGAGCGCTATGGCGGCTCTGTTCAGTCAAGCCGCGAGAACGGACATGAGGCAATGCAGCAACAGTGAGCTGTGACGTGAGATGGCATGTGCTACCAGAGTTGATGAGAGTGATTTTCTACCAAAGTTTTGCAGGGAGAAGCAAGTGTGTGTGATCATATGATACAACCTAATTATTATGATACCTAATAATTATGATACAACCTAATTACTGTGTGTGATCATTATAGTTGATGATGGGCGATTATCGTAATTATCTGGCTGTAATTATGTATAATTGTGCGTGATATCCTATATATTGTGATATTTTTCCCTGTAATGTCTTTTGTTCTCCAGTCCAGTAAATCGCCACTCCCTCGCTACTTGAAGTGGTGAGCCCGCCGTTGAGCGTGGCACGTAGGCGGTCATCATGACCGGCCTTCTGTGGTCGTCTGCTGCTATTTGTTGTCGTGTTTACCCTGTTTGGGCACGACTTGTTTTGTCGCTTTATGCCGTGGAAGGCGCGACTTGTCCCGTATCGCCTGTTATGGTTTTGTCGCTGACCCGCGAGATGGCAGCCCGTGTGGTAAGACGAGCAACAGCGGAGGAAATGGCTCGCAGCACTTGGGACGTTCGATGGACGAAAAGGAGACAACCGTTCACGCAGCGGAGTTTGGCGTATTATCAGCGCAGCGACCAGCAGTCAAATATCCGGCCGAGGATGTGCCGAGAGATGAATGTCGTCAGCCAATGGGCGATGACGCGTCGCGAGGACTGCGACGAGGCCAACGTGCCGAGTTTCACGTGCTTCTGGCTGCCGAACGAGCGCCGAGCATTGAGCCGTGATGGGATAGGCCGCAGCGCCGATGAATGGGGTCAGGATTGTTTCCGGCCGAGCGTGTGCCGAGGATGTGGATGTGATGTGATTGGCCGTGGTGCCGTTAAAAGCCGTATGGGACGTAGACGGCTGAATGATTTGTGATTGAAAGGGAGATTTCGTGATTTGGCTTCTCCCTCTCTTTTTCCGTTGATGGGGGAGAAGTTGATGATGGGCGATTATCGTAATTATCTGGCTGTAATTATGTATAATTGTGCGTGATATCCTATATATTGTGATATTTTTCCCTGTAATGTCTGTTGTTCTCCAGTCCAGTAAATCGCCACTCTCTCGCTACTTGAAGTTTATTGTTAATTATCTGATGTGTTCTATATATTGTATGTCTTATTCTCTATGGACTGGTTTTGACCATTAAAACGGTTTTCGTAGCTCTCGTCCCTGGGTGCATCTTTCTGGCGCCCAACGTTTGGCTCGTACAGTCATCATCTATAAAGAAGGAAAACCACAGTGTGCAACAGTGCAATCCGCACAACAGCACGATCAGCATCATGTCGCGACACTTTGACAGCGAGAGTTCAGTCGTCAGCCGTGATCCCAGCCCTGACTCGCTGAACACGTCCGACACCGATACGGTACACATGACCCGCAGAGACCTGGATTGTCTCATTGACCGCTATGAGGACCAGCAGGATCGGGCAGGACTCAACCGAATTTGCAGGACGCTGCAGGAGAAAAAAAAGCTAAGTCGGACCTTGCAGTACAAAGTCAAGCGAAACATTGCACCTTCTTTGGTTACACCCATTGACGAGTTGGCTGATAGGGTCAGAGGATTTGTGAGCGAAGTCTTCAAGTATAAACAGTTTCTGACTTGGGGACAAATGCATGATCCTGAAAATGCTGATTTGAACAGTATGACACAGGCACAATCGAGCGTCTCGCACAGAAGTGATACGACAGTGCCAACGGCGATCAGCATGCTCGGCTCGGCACAAGTGCCACAACGCGCACAGACTCAAAGGCCACACGAAGCGTCTGAAAAGTGCGACCCAAGCGTGCCACACGATGCTTCAGACGTAAGTGACACTGATTCAATCACTACGTTTCAGTTGGGTCAAAAACTTGCGCATATTCGTAGCGATGAGCATGTGCCTACTGGGTTAATTCCCAAGGCAAGATATGAGTCCACTGGGTTGATTCCCAGGACCAAAGAGCTGATTGATGAGCCTACTGGGTTCATTCCCAAGGCAAACGAGTCCACTGGGTTGATTCCCAGGACCGAAAATCTGATTGGTGAGCCTACTGGGTTAATTCCCAAGGCAAATGACGAGGCCAGTGGGTTAAGTCCCAGGCACGATAAAATGAAGGCCAGTGGGTTAAGTCCCAGGCACGATAACGGCATGAAAACGGAGACGGGAGTCTCAGAGCAATTGATTCAGTTGGTCATGCAACAACAACAGCAGATGAGCATGTTGCTCAACAAAATGTTGAATCAGCAAAGTCAGTCGAGTGCGTGCAAAGGCCATGATGACAACAGCAAACAGGTGTGCAGTGACAGTGTCAGTGAGAGCAACAAAGCGTACATGATGTTGTTGTCTGAAAAATGGCAAAAGTTCGACCCAGCCAAGAATCACAAATTTCGAACCTGGCTCAGCAGTCTGCAGACCAGACTGGAGCTATGGGACCCACCGCCAAAAATCGCGGTCGAGCACATTCGTATGTGTCTGTCCGACGACGCATTGTTTGCATTTGATCAACAGCCGCAGGAAATGCGAGAAAATTTGAATGCGTCGATCACATATCTCGAGACTATCTACGGGCCGCGAAATGAGGCAATAACGTCGGTGCACGATCTGGACACCACAACGCGACAGAAAGGAGAATCTGTGCGCGCGTTTGGCTTACGCTTGGAGCGTTTGTTGTTGGCCACAGGTCACGATTATCGTGGCACGGACGGTGCATACCTGCCGTACATCGAAATGACGTTGACCAACAAATTCGGCCAAGGATTGCTTGATCCGTTGTTGTCGAGCAAAGCAGAGGACCAGAAGTTCAAGGGTCTCAATTTCCGACAAATTGTGGATAAAATCCAAGGAATCGAAGACTGCGAAAACTTCAAAAAGAAAAAGAACAGCCGTGACGACGATCGGCAGAAAAACAAAGACAACGGCAGCAAGCCGAATTACCAAAACACGAGCCGTGAAAACCACGAAACAAACTTCAACTACAAACCGCAATTCAGCGACCAGTTTGGTCATAATCAGCAACATTACAATCAGATTGAGAACTACCAGTTCGCCAACAATCAAATCACTCCACAAATCAATAATCAGCAACAGCAAACCACGCAATACATCGGTCGATGTTCCCGCATTCGACACGACACGCGACAGCAAAATCATCAACAGCAAAACTATTCACCAAAATTCGCAAGATTCCGAAATTGGCATCCGCAGTTTAGAATGTCAGACGCAGAAAAGCAGTTGATTGCGAAAGTCTACGGACGAAACAAACCGGCCAAGAATCCTCGAACAGCGACAAACGACGTGGGCAAAGCTGAGGAGGACGACTACGACCACAGCCCGCGCGATGAAGGAGGCGTCGACGAATAGTGATGACGTGCGTGATGAAACGAAACGGTTGAAACGAAACGATGTGAAAACACAAAGAAAACTTCCAACCAAAAAATCAAATCAACAAATCTCAATCAAAAAACAGTCAAATCAAATCAACAAATCTTCCAATCAAATCAACAAAACAATCAATCAACAATTCCAATCAAATATGTGATAAATCATTTTCAATTGTTGGGGAGAAGTTGGGAATAACGATAACTGTGTAATTACATGTAACTATATTGGCTATATAAGCTGTGATAATCTGTGATCAGTGTTCGGTCTGTTTTTATTATTGTCGTTGTCGTGTCCTCCTAATAAGCAAACCCAAATAAACTACGTAACAACCCAAATATCTTTCTCTACAAAGCTAAACCGGAGCTGGAGCTGATCCCTGATCCCAATGTTTCACCCCTTCAACAAAGCTGTCAATCAAGGCACTTTCACTTTGTTAAAAAAGCTTCACTTAGGATTAGGATTAGGTTTAGGATTAGGAACCTACAACGACTTCATTAGGATTAGGATTGGGTTTAGGATTAGGAACCTACAACGACTTCATTGAAACCGAACTAAACAACAAAACAGACTGTAAACTTTGCTTTGGTTTAGTAATGTAGGCAAAGCGGAATTTCCTTTGGATTGGGATTGGGATTAAGAAGTTTCGGACTTTCCTCAGGTATTTTTTATTTGTCTTGGGGGCTGGGTTTTTTCTGCAGAAAAACGTCGGTTTTTTGCAGAAATTTTGGACCGTTTGCAGAAATTTTTTAGCAGATTTCTGCAAATTGCAAAAACAGATTTGCATTCAAACTTTGGTTCTGCAATATTCATTTTGTGCTTAGCGCTTGACTGAAGTTTCACATCAACATGGAAGAAATTTCAAATAGTTTTTTTGTCAAAAACAGCTGTTTCGGCGATTGCTGTAGCGCAATGATTGGCGTTTTGTTTTGCCTTCGCAAATAAAATCGGAGTATTTCAAATTCAGATTCAAAAACAGAATCAGAATCTTAATCTTGTGTTTAGGAAAGCCGTTCATTGAAGTTTTTTATTGTTTGTTTCGGCTTGTTCAGTTTTCGGTTCTCGTTTTGTGTGTGAATAGAGTTTTTGGATAGAGTATGTGGTCTCCAATTGTTTTACAACTATAGCTTGTGTCTTTGTTGGGTAAATACATGGGCAAACCTTGCCCGGTACCAGTGTCAACTGCATAGTGATGTAGTGTTTGTTTGTTTCACTTATTTTTGAATAATTTTTGTCATTATCTTACTTGCCATGTATTTTGCAGCTGAGACTGCGTGTTTAATAAAAGTTGAAGTTGAAGTTGAAGATCAAATCGAAAATTATTGTTTGCTGTTAGGCTTTCTGTTTGGAGTTAGAATGAAGTGATCCATCATCCACACAACAGAAGATGCAAAAATAAGACATTGGCGGAAATGCGGCGCGCAAGTTTGTCGTCGAGCTGGTCGAGAATCTAAGCAACTTGTTCGAAGACGCGCACAGTGTTCTCAAGTCTGCCAAAATGTTCTACCGTTCAAGATGGATGAATCTGAACAGCTGCTGGCGTACGGAAATGCCGATCTGCTGTATCTGCACTAGTTTTATTCATCAATTTTGCCGGGCAACGGCAGTAGGGTTAGGGACTTTGAAAAAAAAAAAATTTTTTTATTTTTTTTTTCGTTTTTTTTTAAAAAAAAAATTTGGATTTTTTTTTTCAAACTTAAAAAAAAAATTTGAAAAATTTTTCTTCTACTTTGCTCTGAAAATTCGATTTATGGCATAATTTTTTGAAAGTTCAAACCAAATTTTCTTCCCAACTTCTTTGTGTGCTTAGGTAAATGTCATTATTTGGTCATTTTGACCGACGTACTCCATGTTTTTCGATTTGGATGACTTCTAGAGTCAATTTTTAGCGTTGAAATGACTTAACTGAATTGAAATATCGTTTCAGAAATCGTTTTCTTGCAACTTAGAACATGTTTTTCAGTCGGTAGGCCATGAGATGAACATGATATCTTGTTGATTGGCGTATGTTATAGGTCTACAATGGAGTTGTGCGATATATTGTTAAACAATTTGAGCGGAGATGTTGGTTAATACCACATCACACGACCGTTTTTCAGATACCAGATAACATGGCCACATGTTAAAACTTGCGTGCTGAGCTAAACTAACGTGTTAAACTTGCGTCTGTCAGTTGCCCGCAACGTGATCGCGAAATCATGGTACGTGTTTTCGATACGATGATTTGAAGAGTGGGCTCTCGCCATGTGGCAGATAGCATAGCTGGTTGAACCTGAAAGTAAGTGTCTTGGGGGGGGGGCGACCGGGTCGACAGGGGTTGCCGACTTAGCTACAGCAAACAGGAATTTTTGAACACAGTCAAATTTTGGTAATTTTCTAAAGAGGAACAACTAAGAACGGTTCAATATTCAAGTACACGTCGAAAATTGTCCTGTTTTACTGTTGAAAATGCAACTTTCCCTCTATGAAATGGACATAATTTCAATAAAACACGATTTTCGCTCTTATAGTTTTCCGGATCGTTCTGAAAATAGTCTAGATGAACTCAGCTCGACAAGACGCTTCGAACAAACCTAACTTGTAAAAAAAAATTTTTTAAAAAAAAAAAAAATTTTTTAATTTAAAAAAAAAATCCGGATTTTTTTTTCCCCTAACCCTGAAGCGCCATTCATGGAGGTTGAAGCGCGCTGAAGCGCGCTGACGCGCTTCACTTTGCTACACATTCACGAAGCAAAAAAACAGCGCGCTTCAGCGTGCGTCAGCGCGCTTCAGTTTTGGAGCACATGCGCATTCACGGACGCGCGCGCTGAAGCGCGCTGAAGCGCGCTGACCAGCTTCATCGTGAATGAAAAAATGAAGCTGCGTCAGCCGCTGCGGCTTTTTAGGTTTTTTGCCCATTCACGAACGCGCGCGCTGAAGCGCGCTGACGCGCGCTGAAGTGCGCTATCATGAATGATGAAATGAAGCTGCGTCAGCCGCTGCGGCATTTGATGTCCGGACATCAAATTTGTGATTGTTGCTGTCAGTGGCAATCTTTCACAAATGTTGCAAGACTTTTTTGTTAAATCATTTAGTACTTTCTGACAGATTCTGAACAGTATTGTATAGCGTAATTAGTCTCAAAATAAGTGTGACAGTGAGAATACGAATACTCAACAAAACATAAAAGTAGTGCAAGAAATTTATGTGAAATTTATGTGAACTGTACCCGTGCGACGGTGTGGGGTACTGATTTGCGCAGCCCTTAAAACCGGTGTGCAGCCCGCAAGAACAAGCTTTGCTAGTTTTGCTTCATTACACCGGCTGCCTTGCAAACTGCAAAAAGGGCCAAATTCATTCAGAATGCTTTTTTGTACTGTTTTTATGGTTTCAGACCAAAAGTTTTCTGATCTTAGGCGCATATTTATTGAAAAATTGTGAAATGGACTTTCGAAGTAAAGAAAAACTTTGAAAGCTACACCGCAAAATACAGTTTTTATGAACAATTTTGTACAATTTCTGCATTTTGACTGAACATTCTAGGATGCAATTTGCTTGCACGTTGCTTGCAAATGGTGCATAGTCCTCAAAATGGTGCACAGCCCTCAAAGTGGTGCACAGCCCTCAAAGTGGTGCACAGCCCTCAAAGTGGTGCACAGCCTCAAAATGGTGCACAGCCCTCAAAGTGGTGCACAGCCCTCAAAGTGGTGCACAGCCTCAAAGTGGTGCACAGCCTCAAAGTGGTGTACAGCCCTCAAACCCGTGTCGAAACAGTGCCGCCGCATAAATTTCTTGCGGCCCCACACCGTGATGTGAAGTAATTGTTTTCTTCAACTGCGGTTTGGCGTGAAACCTTTTTTCTTTTTTAGCCTTGCCACGGTGTAGAGCATTGCAAAAAAAGTTTCCTCAACGGCAGCACATGATTAGTGAATGTTGCACAAATCAAAAGATCAAAACATTCACTGAAACGGCGAAAACAACGAATCGAAGCGGTATATAGTGTGTACTAAACAGCACGCACGGAGACAACACAGACAACAGCACAAAACGATAAAACTGAACGACATTTAATGAACAAACACCTAGAGAGGTTCCCACCTGTCAACTACTATAGTGCAGTGGTAACATGTTGTGCCTGTCAGCACAGAGGCCAAAGTTCGAAACCCGTCTTAGCCCAGTTGTTTTTATCGTTTTTATCTGTTGGTTTCTTTCACAAACGCAGCACAATAAAACTTACTGTATTCCTCAATTAATTTAATTTTACCACAATTAAATTCATTCCCTTTTTGGTCTGCATCTATCACAATTGAAAGCGCAGAAATTATGCAAATACGTTTCATTTTTCAGACAAGCCGCTGCGGCATTTGGGGTCCGGACATCAAAAGCCGCAGCGGCTGACGCAGCTTCATTTCTTCATTCATGATGAAGCTGGTCAGCGCGCTTCAGCGCGCTTCAGCGCGCGCGTTCGTGAATGGACAAAAAACCTAAAAAGCCGCAGCGGCTGACGCAGCTTCACTTCAGGCCGCTTCATCATTCATGATGAAGCGCGTCAGCGCGCTTCAGCGCGCTTCAGCGCGCGCGTTCGTGAATGGGCAAAAAACCTAAAAAGCCGCAGCGGCTGACGCAGCTTCATTTCTTCATTCATGATGAAGCTGGTCAGCGCGCGTCAGCGCGCTTCAGCGCGCGCTTGCATGAATGGGCCTTAAACGGCAGTATCGCTGACGAATGGAAACGATTCAAATGCGAACGAATTCAATTCCCTGGTCCGAGTATAACTGCAGGCAAGCATGTAGTATCTGGGGATGAAAACAAAGAGGCGATACAAAATCAAACCGTAACACCTTTGCACCTTTGAGACCGTCGAACCGACCGAAGCCATCGCTTTGATTGCGAAATTTGAGCAATGAGGGTTCTCATTTGATATTGATTGTGTTGTTGTCAGGTTGAATGATTTGAAATGAATGACTGGTGATTTGTTTGGTTTGGCAATCTGGTTTGGTTTTGGTGTTTTTCTGAATCTTTGAAAAATTCTGCGGTAAAACGATGCAATTGGCAATTGCAACTCTGGGCATCGTTAAGAAATGATGCTCAGAACGAAAAAAATGACATTAAACAAGCACAAAAGCCATTTTCGTCATGTTTTTGAATTTTGCAGAAATTTTTTACCAAATTTCTGCAAATTGCAGAACCGACTTTTTGAAAAAAAAACCTAGTCTTGGGCCATTCATTTTGTGTAGGGTAGGACCATTGATTTTGTGGGGCCATTTATTTTGTGTTGGACTCTTGGGCTCAGTCAGTCAGTACCGAAGGCGAAAGCAAATTTTCGAAGGGGGGGTGTCGTCGTCACGTGGGGGGGGGGGTGCCGAAAATTTTTCAGTAGGGGGTGTCAGTCATGGACCACCTAGAGATGTAAGGGTCAAAAAAAAATTTTTTTTTCAATTTTTTTTTAAAAAAAAGTAAAAAAAAATGAGCATTTTTTATATTTTTTTATCAAAAATTTTTGAAATTTTTTCTTTAATGTGCCCTGAAAATGCCGTTTTTGGCATAATTTTTCGAAAGTTCAACAAAAATTTTCTTTGACTTTACCTTGTCACTTAGTCTTCAACGCTGCAGGTGGTATTCTGGATTGATTTATCGACTGTTTTCAGCCTTGGTGAGTGATGATCGACTCGCGCATTGAAGTACTTGAGCGTCGCAAAGGCTAGTTCAACAAATTCCGATGTCGCTAAGGTGAGATAGAAGCAGAGAACTCACATTTACGCATCGTTTTTCAGGATCTCGAAAGGTGGAAATTGCACTGTCTGCCACTGCAAGCGTAACTTCGTTGGTTGCTCGTTGCTGTTTCGCCTCGTGTCGTCAGCATGATCACATCGGTTTGTTGTGGAACTTGTTTCCATGTTATTTGAGGTGAATTGAGAGGCAAAACACGAGACGTGATGTCGTCGGTGGGAAAATGGGGTCGCCGAAACCAAGTCTGAAATTTTCACCCTCCTCCCATATGAGTGGGGGTCATATGGTAAGTCGGTGGCTCCTCAGATGGTGATATTCGGACTCCCTGAAAAATTCTGAACAACTTTCATTTAAAAAAAAATTTAAAAATTTTTTTTTAAAGAAAAAAAATAGAAAATTTTTTTTCTTGACATCTCTAGGACCACCCACCCCCCCCCCCTTCCCCCCCACGTCTTCGGTACTGCTTCGGCTTGGGCCACACATTAGACAAAGACAAAGACAATAAAGAGCGCCCAAAGAAGATTGGTAGTTAAAAAATATCTGGATGTTCAAATCAACGTTTGTTAAATGAACTTAGCGCAGTGCTGAATGAAAACAATGGCCTCGTTGGATGACAAGCTGCTTGGTGAGCGCGGCGGCGATAACTATTGCAGCAGCAGCTCAGACGAGAACGACCACGACGACCATTACAAAGTGCGCTCATCCTGATTCCTGCTCCTGCATTGCAGTGGTCGCGAGACGCGAAATGCATTTTGTTTCCCAAGGTCAGGTGAAATCTGCACTGATCATGACATTTGTTTTGTTTATTTTCCAGGACTGCATGCCAGAACGAACAGCCGAGAGCGTGCTACAAAAGAGTGCTTCTGGTTCGTCAGCTGGCTCGCGGCAATACAATGTAAACTGTGCAACCTGCCTGCGTTTGGCACTTTCATGCCACATTTCTTCAACTGTTCTAAGCTTCATAAGTATCGTTTAAATAAGCTCTGCTGTTTTACAATTTCGAAAATGTGAAACGTCCAAACCCCGGTGGTTTTGAGGGGTGTTTTTGGACGACTGCTCGTCTGGTGAGCAAAATGGCCTTGCCTGCCACGACAAAAATCTGAGCCGAGCTCTTGCCTGTTGATCTTTTCCTTTCCAGCAATCGGAATAGAATGAATCTTTTTTTTTTCTCAATGACAAGTCCAATTGCAAATCAAGATTTTTGCAGACTGGTCCAAAAGGTGTGATCGATGATTGGCGACGCTACCAGCAGTTGCAGGCCGAGCAAAGACAGGAGCAGTCGCGCGAAATGGCCGCACTTGCGACACGCCTGTCCCAAACTTGTCGAACGTTTGTACGTTGATGATGCTCGTGGGGATTTTGAAATTGTTTTGTTGAATTTTAGACTGTCTCTGAATGGCAGTCTTCAAATAGTTCAGGTTTAAAAAAATTCAAAAGCTTTGTGCTATCATATCCGGCGATCAATTTTTACATTGTTTGATTGACCAATGAATATCTCTCCAGATTTTTTGTCAATGTTTTTTCAGCGTCATTTTTGAGCCCAAAATATTTTGCGTCAAAAAACCAGCTTTCTCTCGGCCGGTTTCATGTGGACTTGTTTGGTTTTGTCAGAAAGATGACGAGCGCGCGCGTGTGGCAGAAGCGAATGAGCCAGGTGACAGCGAGCTTGAGCACGACGACGCGTTCATTCGTGCGTACATGCAGAAGAGACTGCACGAAATGAAGCACGCACTCGAACAGCGACAACCGTTCGTTTTCAACATGCATTGTGATTGGATTTCCCCCCGTTTTTGTTTCATCTATCCATTTCGTTTCGCGAACAGCAGAAAACTGATAAAACTCAATGAACCGTAAAACAGTAGAGTCGTGCTGAATCACTTTCATGCTTACTCGTTCAAACAATGTTCGAGTTTGCTGTTTTTTTTCAGTGCCAAATATGGCCAAGTGCAGACGTTGATGTCGGCTGATGATTTTCTCATGGTGACCGATCGTGAGAACACGGGCACGTGCACGCTCGTATTGCTCATTTACGAAACGGTCTGTTTATTTTCTGAGTCAGTGAATGATTTATCGAATACTACTTGATTGGTTCACGCTTGCGCGCTGCTGAAGCGGAAAGCATTTCGTTACCAAATGACCTGTTCAGAGATGTGCACGGGGGGTACCGGTACCGGCAAACGTCGCGCGTCGCGCAGGGCCTGGGGCTACGTCGCGCAGCGCCTTGGTCGGAGTTGAAAGAGACAAAAGTTTTACACATGAATTTGAAAAATTACTTCGAAATCGATTGCTCATGTCACGCATCTATCGTCAAAATTAAGGTCTGCTCGTTGTGCTTTTGTTGTGAGCTGCTGAAACCGCTGTGAGCAATCCTTTTGATTCACAGATGTTGCGCAGCGCCTCAGGTGGAAAAGACAAAATTTTCACAAATGAAATAAAAATTGCTTCAAAATTAAATTGGAAGATTTCAATTGACTGACTGTCGTGGTACTTTAGTAGGTCGCATATGTATTTGTATTTGAAATCGCGCTGCACATGTACCGTATTACCTCTATTAAACCCCCCCCCAAAATTAAACCCCCCCCCCCTATCCCCCCCCAAAAATAAACCCCCACACATACGGTAGATGGTAAGCACATTTTATTCCGCAAATGTGAGTTGCACAGACATCCAGGGTTTTTTACGCGAAATCGTGCGTCAATGACGCAAAATAGTTAGGTATGACGCAAAGATACTGGTTGTTTCGGTCAGCTTTTTTGATTCTCTCAATTTTCGATGATTTCAAGGGATTGTTTTCAAGAAATTTTTCGTACAGATTCAAAATTTTTCTGCGCCTCCGGCGCAGTACGTGGACACTTTATGATTTGTTTGACAATAATGGCGATCACGAATTCATCGTTCGTTTTTTTAGATTGTTCAGTGTTTTGCTGATAACGGTTCGATTCAATCTAAGAATATTTTTGTTGTTTTGACCGTATCAACGATCACTTGGTCCATCTAGCTCCTACGTAAGCGTTTTGTTCGCACGTTTCCAAACACCTGCGTTTTTTAACACGTGAATAAATGTCATAGACAGCAAACTACTTTGGATGACATCCAAAAATCGCAAGGTAAAATGCGTTTTCAGGGCCTAATTTTTGGAAATTTTCTTCGCTACGCGAAGACGTTACAAATTACCGGCTTCTTGTTGAAATTGAGAGTCAAAGCCACACTTTCCGAACGAAACACAGAATAAATAAAACAAACACAGAACAAAGAATAAAATAAAAATAATAAAAATGTATTTGAAATCGCGCTGCGCATGTAGAATGTGACACTAAATTTGCGAGAAAAATGTGGTGGAGGTGGGGTCGACGTCGCGCAACCACCCGAGCCGGTACCAGCAAGAATTTTCCGGCGTGCACACCTCTGGACCTGTTGAGTGTTAGTTAAGGCGGAAACACCATTTAGTTTTTCGTCCGTACGCACAAACGTCGTTCTAAATCCCGTGCGCAAACTAATCGTGTCCGTAATGCATTAAGATAGCACACACGACACGATTTCTAAATCGCGTGGCCATTTTTTACGTGTCGTGTCCGTGCGTACGCACAAAAAACTAATTGCTAAACGCGCCTTTAGGGAGTGTTTCACTGCTTAAGCACCTTGAACCTGTGCCCGCAGTACCGCCCTCCCAGGACAGTTTCTTTCAATCGACAGGACGTGCGTGGCTGTGAGTCGATGAACGACTGCTTCAGTTTGCTCGCGGCACGCTACCCACAGCACAAGTTCTGTCGTGTGCTGGCGTCACGATTGGGCACGAGCCGCAATTTTGTGAGTGCATGTGCTATGTTGCAATGATTGGTATCAATGGTATTCTCACAAAATGTACACTGTGCAGCATGCTGTTTCACAACAGCACAAGATTCTGAAACAATTTACAATTAAAACAATCCTCGAACTTGGTTTTGCGAAAATGGTGCTGTTGCGTGGTTTCAGAAGCGCAGTGGGGTGCCAACGGTGCAGGCGTACAGAGACGGCCAACTGGTGGGCAACTTCGTGCGCGCCGATTTGGATGAGCAGTTCGGTGCTGACCGGGAATATGCCGCTGATGAGCTCGCGGCGTTTCTTGTCGAGTGTGTTTGGCTTGATGTTTAGCTTTAGTTTTGTTTGACTGGACACTGGATTGGATAGAGCTTGCAATTTAGGCAGGCTAACTGATTGGTCTTATAAGCCTAAAAAATAACTTGCAGGATTCAGGATGCGATCCACGTCAGTATTTTTTCGTTGCATGTTGAAAACGATGTTTCAAAACGGGTTCACAAAGCTTCCAACATTATCCTTGTTTTCAGATTCGGTATCCTTCCCGATTCCAACGACGTCGTCCGCAGCGTCACGTGATCTGTGTCTGTGTTGGTTTTTTTCGTTCATCGAAAGTCCGTAATCAAATTAGCAACGTGTTCAAAAATGGTTCTCAATCACACAATGGCTTTATTTACATTGAGAAACTCTCAAAACAGTTTTACTTGTTTTTTCGTTTTTCTTTGTCGGGTCTTTCGGTTCCACCGATTGTATTTTTGATCTCGACTGACGCCTTTTACGCTGTCGATTATTGTTGGGATTCAAGCTTTCTGATGTTGCTTTGTTGTTTTCAATGTGCATTTCCAAAATTGTCAAATTGTCCTTGAATTGTTGCATCAACTTGTCTCGACGCTCCTGATTCAGATCGATCAATCGATTCTATCTATTCGTCGATCTCGGAAGTTGAGAATATCCATACCGTGCTGATGAATAAAGTACAGCTTCTTTCTATATATAGTTTCACATTGCCGTTATCTCCGTTCGGTTGATACTTCCGAGTCCAGTGAATACTGGATTTTCAATGCAGTTGTGTTGTGGTCATTCTGTCAATTTAACTTTCAGTCAGTGAACTGCGTGTGGTTTGCTGACCGTCAGTTACTGTGTTTCACTGTTTCCAGTTTTTCACCCATATTATCGCCCACCCCAACTGGGGTTAGGGGTTTGAAACAATTTTTTTAATCCGGATTTTTGTTAAACTTAAAAAAATTTTCTTTCGAGTTTTTAAGAAAACTCGACTTGTGCTCGTATAATTCACCGGATTGTTCTGAAAATGGTTTAGCTGAACTCAGCTCGACGATAGCGCTTCGAACAAATTTACCTTGTAAAAAATTTATCAAGAAACCGAATTTTTCGCCCAACCCCAGCGCAAGCCATTTCAGCAGCAGTGATGTCCGACCTGCTGTTGGACCCGGCGATTCGCACGTGGGTGTTCCTGCCCATCGTCGTCATCACCTTTCTCATCGGCATTGTGCGTCACTACGCGGCCGTGTTGTTCACGAGCAAGAAAAAGGTGGACAAACAACAAGTCATGGACGGACAGTACTTGATCAGGGGACGGCTGCTGAGGTAACGCTCACTCTTACTGGGCTCTTTTATATCCAGCACCACCGTTTTTTTGTATCGAAACCATTCTCCAATTGCGATCGGCACAGATCCACTGGCTCATGACTGTTGCCGCGTGAGTTGGTTTATGAGATGCCGTACAGTATTCACGGGCAATAAGCGAATTGGTTTGGGCACCAATGTTGTGTGTCCACAATGAATTCGTGTCGTTGTCACACTTTTGACCACCGGTCAAATCAGTAACAAACTTAATAGTCATACTTTTTAATGTTTTTTTTCAGAGAAAACGGCCGATTTATTCCAAAATCATCGTATCAAATGCGTAAGCAATTGTTCAACGAGGAAACCGTCGGCTATTTTTGGAAGGGCAAGGAGCGCGCTGCGGTCATGCAAAATCCGATCTCAGGTGAATTGCTGGGCAGACAACTCGTAATTTAGCATGTTGTTTCTTTCTCAATCAAAACATGAACATTGTTGTTTTCAACTTTTTTTGTTTGTTTTTTTAATCCCGTTTAACTCGACACAATCTGCAGATCCAACAATGATGACGGACATGATGAAAGGTAACATGCTCAATGTGCTGCCCATGATCGTCATTGGCGGCTGGATAAACTGGACATTCTCTGGATTTGTCACCAGTCAGTTGCTGGGAAATTTGTGATCTGCTGGGAATTTTCATTTGTTCGGTGTTGCACAATTCGCAGTCGTCAAGTAGCTGTTTATGGTTTGAGTGCGTGTCACGGCGCCCTACATGCGTTTTCTCAGAGCTCTCTGTCCAATTGTGTTCTCACCACACTGTGCGTTTCATTGCGAGTCCACTGTTGTGCACTGGTTGCAGCACGGGTGCCGTTCCCGTTGACGTTGCGTTTCAAGCCGATGCTTCAGCGAGGCATTGACCTGTGGTCGTTGCAGGCCTCCTGGGTCAGCAGTGCCTCCTGGTATTTCCTGTGCGTCTTTGGTCTGCGCTCCATCTATACGCTGGTGCTCGGAGAGGATAACGGTCGGTGGATTCATACCAGGCGCATTTTGTTGCTTTTGGCGTTTAGAATTATTTTGAGTTTGAAAATTTTCAAAAGTGGGGGCTGTTCGAAAAATTCAATGATAAGGTCTGATTGATTCTTTTTGTTCAGTTTGACTATTTAGAAGAAGTTCGCTGTTTGCGGTTTCGCCAGGTAGACGCATACCGCGGTGCCCCCTGGCTCGTCAGTGCGACGGACACCAGGCACAATTGTATTTTGAGCAAATAAGATATCATAAGTTTTTTACTCTAAATTACTGATGAGGCCACCCCTCTTCTACATATGATGTTGGCCAGGCCGAAATGCAGAGAACCCTCTTACAACTTGATTAATTTGTGGTTCGTGTCATGTCCACTTGGATGTTTAGTGCGATTTTTATTGGCAATGCTTGATGATTGCTGTTGTTGTTTCAGCAGCGGACCAGGCGCGCATCATGGAGGAGCAAATGTCCGGTGCCGCAATGTCCCCGCAGCAAGACCCGAAGCAATTGTTCAAAACTGAATGGGAGGCACTGCAGCTGCAGACGCATCAGTGGGCGCTGAAAAACGCTGACGCAAACATTGTCGGCCGCAAACTGCCTCTCAACCAAAAAGACGCTTGATCCTGCCATTGTTTTCGTTTCATCTTTCATTTTGTTTTCAGCATTTTTTTATGGAAATGTTTATCTTTTATCTCTTTTAATCTGTGACATGTTCAACTTTCATGTGCGTCTGAATCGTAACCGTCGTTTTTTATAGTTTTCATTTTGCTTTTCTTAATTGTTGTATTCCTCTGTCTCAGTCTTTTGTTGCTTCGTTGTGTGCTTGTTTCGTTCCTATTTGTTCGTTCTTTTGGGTGAACGTGGTTTGTCTCATGCTTCTAGTCGTGTGCAATATTGGGCTTGTTTGTGCCAATTTGATTGGTCGTTTTACAGATGAATAAAAAGTGACGCACGCAAAATCGGGTGAACCTTTCGCAACTTTGCGCAACTCACTTGTCTCACGCCCGTCTGTGCTTTATTGACGGTTTACTTTTTTAAAGAGTATTCATCTTTTTTTAAACTTTAGCAATGATTGCAGTTTCTGTTGTTGAACAATCCGTTTCAGCCCCAAACATGAACACCACCGACCAACAACAGAATCACCACGGCTGGGTGCCAATCAAAGCCGAGTATCTTCGTCATCCACAGCGCCCTGCGACGCCGGAAACAGTGAGCATGACCAGTTCGGAACGGCCGCAAAGATCGACCGAATCTCGCGGGAACGTCGGTCGTGGCCAAAACACGAATCGGCCCCGTCGCAAACGGCAGCCGCACGCAAAGCGCCTCTGTCCGTCGCTTATCAATGCGAGTGAGAAGCGATGCGTGAGCACGCTGGGACACAAGACGAGCTGCCAGTTCCAGCATGACGTGCGCAGCTACTGGGCGTCGCGACCGGCCGACATTGACGCGCACTGCTGTGCGGTGTTCGAGCAGCGCGGCGTGTGCCCGTTCGGAGTGGCCTGTCGCTATGCGGCCGCACACACGCAGCCGGACACGCTGCTGCAGCGCACGTGCGTCAGCGAATGCTTGCTGCTCACTCAGTCACTGTGCCACTACTCATAGCCACTGTAGACGGTAGTAGAGTTGCCACGGTAGGCCTTTTTTGGTCACGGTACGGTTTACGGTTTGAGACGCAATTTTTTTCACGGTTTCGGTACGGTACGGTAAATTGAAAAGCTCAACGGTACGGTTTTCGGTACGGTTTGAAAAATTTTAAAATCGCACGGTACGGTTTCGGTACGGTTACCGTGGATTTTGAGTTTACACGGGCGGTAAACCGTATTTTTACGGTTTGAAAATTAAAAAGTTTTAAAATGCACTGTGCTTCACTTTTTGTTTCTCTCTGTGCTATTTTGTTGTGTTGTATGTCGCCGTTCTCGTTCAGTCAGACAAGCAATGGAAGCGGCAGTGGGACAAAAACAAAACACAAACTTACACCATCTACCTACACCATAGCAAGAGTACAGGAAGACCCAACCGAAACCTAAATCTACCACATCACAAGGTGGACCAGCACAGCACCAGAGTCAGACCAGCTGAACCAACCCTGCGCTGCGTAAGGTGTGAAATCAAGATAATAAAGAAACAAATTGCATAGTGAATGGAGTTCAGTTGATGTGTGGACGCGGCGGGTGTGATTTTACGAATACGGAGATACGATCTGCCTGCGCTGCGTGCAATAATAATAAACGATTTTGAATTTACGCCATTGCAACAAGCTACATTATTAATCGCCAAAGGGTTTGCTTTGCTCAACCAACATTACAGAACAGAGACAGTGAGCTCAGCTCGACTCACACATTTAACGGTGAACGGTGACGGTCCGCCACTGCTCCACTCAGCACATACATTTATTTTTATTCATCATAGATTATGAGTATGATTTGATCAAGGACAAGACAGACAAGGAATTGGACGATTTGTGGGTGCCCATTTTGCCATCAGTTGTAGAGCTGCCAGAAGCTGCTACACCGGGAACAGCTCGTCCGGCTCCGGCTCAACATCACCGAAGACACGCACAAAAAGCGTCCGCAAGTGCAGCCACGGCAACGTCAGACTCTGACTCAGAAACCGAATCGGAGTTCGAGTTCGATACCGACTCCGATTCGGCTTCTGAAGAGGATGATAGCGGCGGTTATGTTGGAGATTGGAACATTGACATAGAGGCTGATTCAGATGTTGACGACTATATGCGTGACGTCGTCAATCGTCATGCAAAACGGCCAAGCCAATGACCACCCTTTGTTTTCGTTTTCAGATCAGAACATGTTGTTTTCAACCACCATTTTTAGGCAGTTTGCCCAGTCAGGATTTCATCAAAAAGACGTTATGAAATTATGGTTTTTCAACTTGAGCCCTTTCGCATGACGCCAACAAAAGAAACAAAAGTAAACAAGCGTAAACAACAGTTTTTGTAATAATTTAATCTCGAGAACCCCCTCGATTTTTTAGTGCTTTTCAAACGTTTCAAATGTTTGTTTCAAGCTTTTCGATTAGGTGTCAATTCTATGTCAAAGATGATTCTTTTATAACTCTGTTTCGCTAATTTTGCAATCGTTGACAATTTTTTAAACTATTTGAATTTGCTGCCCCCGTTTGTTCTCGGTTAGTTAAGTTAAACTTGGTTAAAGTGAAGTCGTTCCCGTTAGACTTTTTCTGCGTGACATAAACTTGTTTAAACGTGACTTGATTGTTTGACAACTTCATTTTTCAAAGTCGCTAAGTTTGACCCGAAGAGGTCCCTTTATTTTTTTATTTTACAGAACTGGCCGGGAATCGATACCCGTTTATTTGCACAATCCCATTTGTGTTTTTATGCCCGCTTTTGCACAAAAATGTTTTTTAAACAATATTATTTCAGTTTCTACTGTTTAAAAATTGCAAATTTGTGTTCACCAAAATTTTGCTTTTTGAAAGTCACAGAATTTTAGTTAAAATCTTGTAAAAACTGCTGTTTGTTTAGTGTTCTCACAGTCACAATCGATCTTCATGACCTGTTTTATTGTCATTAATTATTAATTAGCGCGTGTTTTATTTTAGTTTTTTAGTATACACCAAAAAAAACTAAAAAAAGTAATGTGAAAGCCGTTGATTTTTACAACGGCACAAAAAAACAAACAAAATTTTTATGTATCCGTGGGACATGCAACCTATATGATACCAACGAAAAATCAAACGCACGCCACGCCACACACAGCGCACGCACACAAAAAAAGCTTGGTCAAACCGTCAATTTTGGAAAAAATACGACGGTTTCGGTACGGTTTGCCAAAATTTTGCCACGGTACGGTCAACGGTACGGTAATTGTATTTTGATGACGGTACGGTTTTCGGTACGGTTTGGAAATTTTAAAATCGCACGGTACGGTCACGGTACGGTACGGTAAAACCGTACCGCCCGTATTTTTACGGTTTTTACGGTTACCGTGGCAACTATAGACGGTAGAACGTGCCGCCCATTATAACGCTTTTGCTGGCGAGAATTTCAGCGGTTCTGGTTTTATCGGGCCTGATTTGACCTGATGCCATACAAGAAATTTTTTCTTTTGGAAAGCATGATACAAGAAGTATCATTTTCTGTTGTTCTGCGGGCTTCTAATTTTTTAATTGTTTGCAATTTTCAGAAAAGCACCCGCCCGTCCATGGTCACCGCCACGCAACATCATCACATCCGGTTTTATTCAGGTGCTGAGAAAACGTCAGTACGATTATCAAAAAGCGGATGAATTTGTGAAACTTTGTCAGCCGCCACCGAATCTCCCGGAAAACCAAGGAAAAACAATCGAACTGGAAATGAAAGCCAGCGATGATTGTCCCAGTGCAGCCGCAGCGTCAGATAAATCGGCTGTTGATTATGCCCACCAAATGCTAAATGGTTTCCAACATTTGAGAGTTGTAAAGCACCCTGTAAGCGACCACGCAGATTCTATGGTTTCGATGCAAACTACCGCTGAAAATGGGCCCACGGTTCAGAAAATTGCGGACGATCATGGAGAACTGGACGCAGCTATAAGAGTTGGTCCTGCCGGTGTTGAACTGAAACGAAAGTGAGGACACTTTTCCTCTGTGATTTGCTTGACATTTTTAATTTTTCATTATCCGCCAAATGTTTTTGTTTTTGTTGGCGACAAAAGTCTGAACTAGTTCATGAGCTGCTGAACAGTAATGTTTGCTATGACGGTAACGGTAACTTTTGCTGATAATACACTTCTGTCAGCCCGGTCTATTGTTGTGCTCGTTTGCGGTTACGCAAAGCAGTCGTTAAACTATGAACAACAAGTTTACTTCGTGAAACGTCGCCTTCCGAGAAACGTTTGTTTCAGATTGACGCGTGCTGATTTCGCAGGCAAACGTTACCTGGCGCCACTGACCACTGTGGGCAATCTGCCGTTTCGACGGATTGCCATTGAACTCGGCGCCGAGGTCACGTGCGGCGAAATGGCGCTGGCCACGTCGTTGCTGCAGGCAAGTGCTCGTTCGTGGGCCTGACACCGCCAACCGTGCAAATGTCGGTTTTATCTGAAAATTTACGGTGTCGGTTTTTACTGCAGATTTAACAAAAAAGTTCTTTTCCGAAGTACTACTTGCATTTTTAGTCTTCCATTAGTCATAGTACTTCATGGTCTTCCATGCAGTCTTGGTACTTCATCTTCCGTTTTTTTGCCGTTTTCACCATGGTGATCAACTGTTTAGTACAGTAGAAGTACAAGATCACACTGCATTTGTGCAGGGCAACCGCTCCGAATGGTCACTGGTGAAACGGCACAGCTCGGAAAAGTTTTTCGGTGTCCAATTAGCCGGTGCACACACGGACACGATGGCACGATGCAGTCAACTGCTCAGTGACAGTTGCGATGTGAGTTGGCTGCACTTCCATTTGGGGGTTGCACTGTGATTGTGCTTATTAATGATCGTTATTGTCTCTTTTTTCTGATTCCGCGAATCAATATATGCGACGCGACAGTTCACTGAAACACGACCAGGTCACTTTGAATTGTCGCGTCACGCATCTAACTAATTTCATGCATGCAAACACATTGAGTCCGAGAATCTGCACCACTATGCAGTCCATCAGCTCTTTTATAGTTTCACTCTTTTTTGTGATCTGCCTTTTGACGGATGCATTTACGTCTCGATTGTTGATGCACACAGATTGATTTCATCGATTTGAACCTCGGCTGTCCGATCGACTTGATCTGTGGCAAAGGCGCAGGCTGCTCGTTGATGAAGCGCCCGACACGAGTGAGACACATCGTCCGCGCAATCGCTGCAACACTGCACACAACCGGAGTACGTGCGTCATAAACGCGACCGTGGCTGACTCTGCAGTCGAACCGTTCACACATGCGCCAGTTTGTGCAGCCGCCATTGCAATGAAACTGGCGCGCTCATATTGGCGTCATCGTGCTGGTTAAATAAAAGCTTGCAACAATCTATCCATTAGCCGAACTCAAAAGCAGCCAATCATTCGCTTTTGAACAACGGGCGCTTCCCATTTTAGCTGGCAGGATTACGAAACAATTCGACTGATTTTGCTGTGCTCATTTATTTGTCTGGAGAATGTGAGCCAAAAATCCAAAAAGTGTATTCAATGTCAATATTCAATATTCAATAGTCAATGTCAAGTTCAAATTCAAATTCAAGAACACGAAGTTTCAAATTCAGCCACGAATTGCACTATTTGTCATGATTTCAGGTCGGTCTGACAGTGAAAATGCGCAGCGGCCTAACCAACGATCGTCCAACGGCGCATTCGCTGATTGCTTCGTTGCACGATTGTCCCATTGATGCGTTCACGCTGCACGGCAGGAGTCGGTTGGTGCTGAGTTCTGTGTTTTACTCGAATTGAAGTTCGTGCACAGCAAACTTGAAGGGCTTCACCTTATTTCACAACACATCTGTGGAGTAGATGCTGTTTCAGTGTTGATTGGCTCTGATTTGTATTTCGTTGTCAAATCAGCATACCAAACTTGAATTTGACTGAAGTCATTCATTCACTCACCTGAGTGTTTGTTCGCAATTTCTCTGCGATTGCAGTGAACAACGTTACACCCGGCAAGCTGATTGGTCGTACGTGCAGCGGTGTGCGCATGCGGCACGTGACACGCCGCTGATTGGCTGCGGTGATGTGCTGTCACATCACGATTACTATCAAAGGGTAAGATGCTTGACAATACTCCGCTTCTGATCACTCTTCTCCTTGTGTACCCGCTTCTGATCAGCACAGTTTGCCATCAGTGCAGTCCATTTTTACATCATATAGAATTGGCAGACTGGTTGGTAGCCACGTGACGTGCATGCTCGCCATTCTGCGGTGCTTTTGCCAGTAACATCTTTAGATAAACGTGCCTGTGAAACAGAAACCAATGAGAAATCCGCACTTTTTAGGGCGAGCTTGTTTCCACTTCTTTCTATGTTATACATTGTATCCTGTGTCGATTGCCCACAACGTACGTGTGCACAAACACCAGTAAACCACGTGTTTCATTTTTACATGACGTTCATTTCGGCGGATCAAATTGCCGGTCTTTACCCATAAACTTGAGGTAAACATCACATGCCCATCTACACTGGATGTGGCTTGTTCGAATGCCTACACTTTTTGGTATGAGTCGCTGGGGTTGCCCGGTGGCGATCAAACAAGAGAAAGTGTGGAATCAATGATTTGTTCGGTTTTATTCGGCTCGCGTTCAAAGCGCACAAGGGCTAAAATAAAATTACAAGCTCGGCACACAGCCAAAAAGGAACAAATTATTAAAATAATCATCAGGTAAATATGAAAAAATTGCAAAAACTGTATTATCTTTTCGTGCGAAGGAGGCCGAATAATGTTGAATGATGTGTGAAAAAGCCGCACAGCTGAAAAAATGTTTCGCGACTGAACGTAATTCGAATATGAAATAAAATAAATTTATTCCGTGAGAAATATTCTGGTTGGTTTTTTCTCAATTTCTTGCACAAATCTGCCGTCAGAATACGTTAAGTTTTGCTGATTTCAAATTGCCGCGCAGCCATGAAACATTTTCTCTATCTGTGCGTGCAAACCCATATTGGGTCACGTTTAATAAGAAAGATAATAGTTTTACAGTATTTGTTGCAGTTTTATATGCTTTCAAGGAATCGGAAAAGTTTCTACAAAAAACCCTTCGTTGATATTAATACCTGTTTTGAAATTAAAGTATTATTAACTAAACTAAACCTGTCACGTTTTTGCATAATACAGGCATGTGAAACTTTGAATTACAGTAAGAAGAAAGAATATATCGGGTTTGGCTAAATATGTTTCCTTGCAACTCTGATCCCGTTCAATCTTCTTTCGCGTGCTTCGTTTCCTGCGAAAATGTGACAGGTTTTTTTAAAAACAAACATGCTGTTGGTTCAGTAAGTCAACTTGTATTGTCTGACAGTATTGCAAAATTAGATCTGAGTCGCTTTTGAAAATTAGAAATTTAAACGAAAGGGCTCAAAATCAATGTCAATCTTATCGTCTTTGTCGCTCTTTCGAACGACTTTTTCCAAAAACTTCCCATAGAGGCTGAGCAGCCGCATGTCGTTTTGCCGACTGGGCTCTCGATGTTTACCTCAAGTTTATGGGTAAAAACCGTCTACGATAACGAGTGAAATAAAGGTCATGTAACAATGAAACACGTGTCTAACGGGTATTTATGCACACGTACGTTGTGGGCAATCGATAACTGACACAGGCACAGATATAACATGAGGAGGGGGACAGACGAAATGTGGCTCAATTTGAAAGGGTGTTTTGTCTGAGCTCACTTAGAAAAAGAAATGAGCATTTTAGTGTTATACTGTTCACTGTTTTACGCTACATTCGCACTGCTTTATCAAACGGTTGTTCTTTGGGCTGCTATCAATAACGGTTGTAAGACTGCTTTGCAAAAGGATCAGTCTTGGCTGTTTTGCAGCAAAAAACACTGCTTGCACATTGATGCGAAGAAATTTTGCAATAAATCGCTTTCACACTCGCCTCACGATTGAACGATTGAACGTTTGAAAAAAAACGATTGAACGTCGCTCTCACACGCACCCGACAAGCGCTCTTCATTTTTCTAACTGCTTACACATTCAACAAACGGACAGCGACATCCGGACCGCGCTGCTTCGCTTTTACACCATGAGCAACATGCCAGTGCCAGCACAAGAATATCAAAAAACATGCATCAATTTTTATCTCACCCCAACAGAAAATTTGTACTACGCAACATCAAATCTTGAATTTCGCACCAGTAACAATTACCAAAGAAATGATAAGCCCTCACATTCCCATGCAAAAAATGGATCAGGCACAACATACTGCAAAAAAACCTTTGTTGCACATCCAACAGATGAATAAAAAAAACCTCTTTCGCACCCGTTCATAAAAACCAGCCCAAACATTGTGGCACCGTCGATAACCAAAGAAAAATCTTCCGCTGCATAAAAGTACTGTAACACCTTACACTCCACTCCACCACATCGCGAACAGACATATTTCTCAACAATTTCGGCTTCACAGTTCAAAATGTCGGTGACTCCGTCCAGAAGCTGTTGCAGACACGGCGACTGTTCTACTTTGGATGAACCTGTTCCTTTCAAGTGAGAACCGTTTTAGCACACAATGTGCTTCGTGTTTCGATGGCTGGCTACACCCCAGTTATGCTTGTATATAAGAAGAATTTGGAGGCTGACACCGAATTCGTGGCGACCATACACGAAGAACTCACTGTGCACACACCGGTGACCATTCACGATTTCGCGACAGAACTTCAACCAAGAGGTGTGGTGTATACGAACGCGCAACCGACAGACGACGCCAAAAGAGAACACTGCGTTGCTGGGGCTGGTATAAAATCGGCAATGCCTCCAGAACGCAGATATGAGATCACCTTTAACTTCGGATGGATTATTGGCGACCTGCCGATCCCCGTGTCAATACAAAAGTTGTTTCGAATTGCACCCTCCACGTGGCGCAGGCATGCACTGCATGAGCAGGCCAGCACCGCAGACAAACACGATGAACCTCCCAACGACGAAGCAAGTGCCGAACCACCGACTGGCATCTAACGTCAATAGTTTACCGACGATAATTCGTTTTTCGTTTGTTTGCCATGACTTATGTTGTGCGTTGAAATAAAGAATCTGAATCTGAATAATCAACCTTACATGCCACCTGTTCTGGCTAAATAGTTTTTTTTTGCCAGAATACGGTATCATAAAATTTTGAATCATAATTTCTCTTAAAAAACAGACGCGGCAAAAAGCGATAACACAAGGCATGTTGCGCATTTATCGCTTGTTTTTGTGCTCTTCTTGTGTAAGCTGGGTGACTGACAGGTCTGACTATGGTGCCCAGTTTTTTGTGTCGGTTTTTGAGCTGCTTTGAAAATCATGGAAAAAGAAGGGCGTTCTTCGTTTTTTTGTGTGCTGTAACGGAAAATGTGAGATTTGTTAGGTTAGAATTTTCATTCTCGAATTTTTGGTGAAAAGAGACGGTTGTTGTTTTGTTGGTTGTGTTACGGTACACCGCCGTTACCCACACACTTTATCATGCAATTTACATTACTCATGGACACACCCACAGCATTTTTTTATAACTCACATTTCTGATTTTGATTCATAAGTATTATTGCATTTTGTTACACCATCATTGTGCAATAGTTTCAAACCTATATAAGTGTGGTGAACGGGCCAAGTAGCTGGAGCATGGGCGCGTGCATGCGCGCTGCACGTGCCTGTGTTTTGGCTGCTTGGTCCTGGGCTCGCTCTGGATGTGTGTGTGTGGAATGTGGAACGCTCGCAATGTGGAATGCAATGGAACACGAATGCAATGCGTGATAAGAAAGTTTATGCCATGAAAACGCTGTCTTTTTGCTGATGATTTTTAGTGTGTTTACTGTGTATTTTTTCGTGAATAATAAAACTTGAATCAACTGAATCAAGAGTACGTCGCAATAATAAGTGGCGTTTCCATTGTTTTTATCATCATTCATCCGATCACTCCACCATTATTCATTTTTTATGTATCGGCAATAAACAGTTTCATATTCAACAGTTGCGTTGTGGGACCTTATTCTGAAACACACATACACGCTCACAAGAATCAGTCGCACCTGTTCGTATGGTTATAGGTAAACCCTCAGAATAACACCAACACGAGCATCGCAGAGCATCAGCCTGCACAGTCGGAATCGGAATCACGAGTTACAGGAGGAGACACACGAAATGTTGTTGTGTGATGAAATATAGTGTTTTTAGCAATTGTTCAAGCAGAAATGAGCAACCCGTTCAGTGGCACCAGTCAGGCCAGCGTCATAAATTTTTATTTGTGCGGTATTTGTTTAGCGATTAGTAGCTCGATTAGAAAGAACAACAACAACGTTGGATAAGTGCGTTTGAAAAAATAACCATAAAATGCTACACTTTTGCTGTGACTTTCTCACCCCTCTATGTTATATCTGTGCCTGTGTCAGTTATCGATGTCCCACAACGTACGTGTGCACAAACACCAGTAAATAGCGTGTTTCATTTTCTTATTACTACTGTTTCGCGAGTTGCATCCGTCGGTTTTTACCCATAAACTTGAGGTAAACATCACTTGCCCATCTACAGTGGATGTGGCTTGGTCGAATGCCTACTATTTTTGGTATAAGCCGCTGGGGTAACCCGGTGGCGGGATAACTCCATACCGCATACCGGTATTATCATACACTCGAATGCAACCCTTGATGGAGCAGCAATGTAACAAACAGTTTAACTGTGATTCAACAGTAATTGGGCTTGTGCCAGAAAATCTGGTAATCCAGATTACTGTGCATTAATGCGCACATTATGTGCATTGTTTCACTGTCGCACACTGCAGTTTACAATTCTGCTATGTATTGTTTCATACCGGTGGATCGTTTTCCCGGTGCGGGGGCAGGAGGGCGAAAGAAAACCAAGTAAAGCAACATAAATGCCCATTATCCTAAACAAATTGAAAACCGTGCATCAAAATCCAACTCATTTGGTAAGATAATTGTAAAATTGTTTGATTTTTTACAGTAACACGACTTTTTCTTATCTAGATACCCCAAGTGGCTTTTCACCATTCACCAAAAATTTCATTTTTCACTCCATCACTTAGTTTGCAACGCAGTTATTGGTTGTTTGACATTATTAGAAAATTGGGATTGAGTCCCTTAAGAAAATTAGAAATGTATGCCAAAGCGCGTTCGATTGGTAATTCCTTTGGAGCGCAGTTATTCCAGCAGTTTTGTCGCTCTTTCGGGCGACTTTTTTCAAAAACTTCCCATAGAGGCTGAGCAGCCGCATGTCGTTTTGCCGACTGGGCTCTCGATGTTTACCTCAAGTTTATGGGTAAAAACCAACGATGCAAACGACGAAAGTGAAGGTCATGTGAAAATGAAACACGCTATTTACTGGTGTTTGTGCACACGTAATAGCTGTTATTTTGGTCACGCATCTCAATGCGCGCATAGCTGGGTAAGCAGTCTCATGCACGACGCGGGAATTCAAATTGGCAAAGGGGCCCGAGTCCCCTAAATAAGGCCGGGTCACTTAGGCTATTCTGAATTACTACATAAAGATTGAAACTAGTTTCCTTTCACGTCCCCAACCGCACTGAGTCGCAGGTCTTAAAGAAAAGATAATACATAAGTGGGCATTCGATAACTGACACAGGCACAGATATAAATAACATAAGGGACATAAGGAGGGGGAGGGGACAAACGAAATGTGGAAAAACAAAGGGGTGTTTTGAGTTTTGTTCTGCTTTATTCTGCACGTTAGTAGTAGAGAAGTAGTACTACAAAATAGTAAAAAAAATTCAATTTTTTGCTCAATTTGTTACGTTATCGATGACGATGTGACATTGCGAAAATGCTGTTTACACTCAATTTCGTTGCCAGCATTTTCAAGGTCGAGCGCCAATTTACTGAAACTTATTTTTTAATCAGTTTATAATTTATAAGTTTATAATCAGGCTTCAAATCCACTAAAGAAGCGTTCATGAAACAGTATTTGGTGACCGCGTAGGTATGTTTTAACACAGCTGCGCGTCACTCAATAGTGCTTCATGAATGCGACTTAAAATGCTCATTTCTTTTTCTAAGTTAGCTCACACAAAATCCCATTTATTCAACCATATTTCGTTTGTCCC
>JASANC010001632.1:0-22344 GCA_030248135.1 Theristus sp. LFF4_11 | reverse complement strand
TTTCGGTGTCTTGCAAAAATTTTATGTGTCCGAAAACAAGCTGCCCCAAAATGGCTGAATACAGCACTGAGAATGCATAAAAAAAATAAATGTTAATTCTGAGAAGAGTCTATAATAGTATCGTGCTACATCGGCAGCCGACTTTGGCCATCAAATTTAATGCAAATACAGTGTTTTGAACTTTAAAAAAAGAAAGTTGTGAAAACGCATTTACCGTTAGGATTTTTACGTGTCCACAATTTTACGTGTCATCCAAAATTTTCAGGTGTCTGTAACAGTTTTAGGTGTAAAAACCTCCTATTACAATTAAACTGGTAGTTTGTTTTTAATTTCGTTTACAATTTTTCTTCTATATTGTGAACTTTCTCCTAATACAGTTGTTGCAGACAGCTTAATAGTCTTTTATGATCAAAATTTTTTGTTTCTTATAATTATATTGTTGTGAAACACTGTTTTTTATTTGTCTTCAAGTTGTTAATAGTTTCTGTTTAAGTGCTTTGTGTTAACAACCGTTTAAGCAAATCACTCACTCGAGAAATACCTTTTCCGTGCATTCATCGTGTTGTTTCACTTCTTTTTCATCATTTTTAAACTAAAAGCTTTGCTGCAACTGTTTCTTTTTGAACTTTTCTATTTATCGAATCCTACCATGTGACGCTATTATTAGGATAACAAAAGGTGCGCAACACCAATTCACAGCGTAACTTAAAAACAAAACAAACGGCTTGCAACCGTCTTACCGACTGTTGATGTCCTTCGTTCGTAGTGTGTCGTCATCAACCATGTGGAATACAACGTGCACTTGTGCGAGATTTGAGTGGCGAGTCACGTACACGTCACCCGGTTGCAGAATTTCAGTGGAGGAAGAACTTGCTGACGTTGAGTGTTGCACTGCGTTTTGCTGGCGGCCTTCTTCACACAGCTCGTCGCTGGTGGAACGTGGCGTCGTCGAGTTCAGATTTCGCCATCGGTTTGCGTTGGACGTCTGAAAATAGCTGTTTTTCGAGTTTCAAGCTGATTTGTTCCGTAAAAAGTTGTTTTAAATGCAAACAACTACAAATTACCTGAATCTCGACATTCTGCAACTGGTCTTCCAAACTTTCAAAGTGTAACTCGGTCGACTGCTCGCAGATTCGCGCGAAATCTGCAAGTTTTCGACAAAAAATAAGTACCGTATTACCTCTATTAAACCCCCATGGGGGTGTAAAAAATACCTTCCATGGCAGGAAGGAAGTCGCAGAAACTTCTACTTTTCACAGAGATTTCCTTTGGTAACAGCCTTTTGTAATGAAATTACCGCCAACTCATCCCTTTGGGGCCTTTGGTAGCACAATTTCACCAATGTCACTGCATTCAGCCACTGAATTCGCTAGGTATGTGTTTCAAACAGGTTTCTAATAAACCCCCATGGGGGTTTATTTTTGGGGGGGGGTGGGGGTTTATTTTTGGGGGGGGGGGGGTTAATTTTGGGGGGGGGGTTTAATAGAGGTAATACGGTAAGAATTGGGTAAACGAGATTTGCCGGCAAGCTGAATCTGTTTCACTGTCTGATTTTTTATAACAAAATACCGTCGAATTGGAAATCATAGGCAATATCAATCAACTGCTATTAAATTACAGTCCACTGATTGGTCCGAAAACCAGCAGCACATGGCAGACTCGGATTGTCGAATACATGATAAGGGCGTTTATGTTTCACAAATTGACAGTAAATAAAAATGCCGGAACTCAACCGGAATGCAGCGTGATGTGCTGCGACGGTCGATTGTCGACCAGCAGAACGAGCGCCTTCAGTTCGTCGCCATACAGACTGAGCAGCATGTTCAGACGAAGCGACTGCTCCAAATAGTTGGCCGTCTCGGTGGCGCCACGCCGACGGCACAGGTCCAGTGGGTTGACGGCCGTGGCGCGCAGATTGTGCATCGTTTTCAGTTGCGCTCCTAAGACAGGTGGCACCGTTCTGCTGATGAACGAACGTATCAAAATGCAACCAAGCAGCTGACATTGTCCGTTTTCATTGAAGTATCCAGGCAGTCACGCACACACCCGACCACACGTGCGCTGTTGTAGTGCCGTGTATCCGGTGCGCTTGTGTTTTGTGCAACATCACGATCACCGTACTAACCAAGACGAGCACTTTCGCAAGAGAAAACCGACCGAACCAAGAAAAATGGTGAAGCTCTCATCGTGCGTCGGTCGTTCGATGAACAGCGAGTCGCTTCTGCCGGTTGTGCCAGCGGCAGTCGTGGAAACCGGGGACAGCGCTGCCCCAACGGGCGCATCGCCGGCAGCACCGGGCACAATTGCGTCCGTTTCGTGTCCGTCCGACTCCCGCGTGAGTCCCCTGAGACGCAGCTTCTGTTCGTCGTCTAACGAAAGCACGAACGAGCGAAACTCCCTTCGTTGCGCCTCGTACAACGCCGACAATTGACTGGCGTAGTTGGCTTCGACCAGCTGAGAAACGAGATACTAAAAAGAGGTGGACGGACACGGAAGCACCCGAGATAAATATAGCTCAGAGACGATACAGTGCTTTTCAGAAGACTGGCCACCTACATTTCCCTACATTTCACATGTGTTCTCAATCGAATATTGTTTAGTCTCGAACCTCGGCTCCTTATCAGAACGTCTGCAGATTGCATGAATTTTTTTCCGGTTTTTCCCTTGTATATCAATTTTCGGCCCGATTGATAAAAATTACATCAAGCATAATTTTCTTGGAATGAAGCCTAGTCCTCTTACACAGATGATCTGCCCTGTTTTGGGACTTGCACAATAATTGAACAAAAAATGAGTGAACAAAACGTGCACAATATTCAGACAAAATCTTCATCTATTTTCCAGAGTTCAAATGAAGCACACTGATTGGTTGCATAGGAACCGCAGAGAAGAATGGACCCACATGCAGCTTCTCGAAATGCCGTGACGCCGTCACCGAGAGAGCTCGTTCGTTTTCGGAGTCGTTCAGCTCCGCGGTCACTTTTGACATCACTTTCTCGTGTCTGCAAACAAAAAATCTCGTTTTCAACCAAAAAGTAAATCGAATCTTATCTTATCTCGCTAATCTGTCACAGCAAGTTTCCAATTCAAGCAATTAGCTGTGTACCAAAAACCAAGAGCAGCCAAACAGTTCGATTTGGCTCGAAACGCAAAAGGTAGCCCACTCTTTCTTCAGTCGCTCCAGCTCCCAGTCACGAACGCGAATCATTTCTTGTACCTAAACAAAAAAGTTCCAGTTTCGTTATCATTAAGCAAGTATAGCCGAACTGAAAATCATAGGCAATAAGCTGATTGGCTCCTGGATGCTTTTAAATTGGGCCCACTGATTGTGACCAGTTCGATGATAACAATCAGCGGGCCAGAAAAAATCCACCAATTGCACATGATTTACCTTCTACAATTAGCTTGAAAGACGAGTTTGTTACATTGAGAACCCCTAATACAAGCCGAAACAACACAAAGCACAGCACAAAAGACCACGAACCTCCACGGCGAGCGCCATCTCCTTGTCGAGCAGTCGCTGTTGAATGTCGCTGAACTGTGCCAACAGCACCGAGTTGAATGCAGCCACAAACGCGTTGCACGAGTGCTGGGCGGTTGGCGTCGGCTGACTTGGCGTGTCCTCAACAAACAAGACAACACCTGTTCAAACGCAAAACATTCGCGAGTTTTCAGGAAATTGAAGAGAAATCGAAATTGCAAAAATGGTGGGGTAGGCAAGCATGACATTCATGTTTTTGTAAGCGCATTGAGTCGCAGAACCAAAACAAAAAAGACAACACCAACACTATTCTAAAGTACCGGCTATCAACTGATTGGTTGGTGTGGTGATCACGTGAAGCATGCTTTCGGTGTACGGCAGACTTCGCCCCTATATATATACAGAAAGCATGCATCACGTGATCACCAATCAATCAGCCGATTGCCTATAATTTATAGTTTCACAGTGATGCCCGCACAACACGAATGCCACCGATTTGCCACCTCGTTCAACGTGGCCAGCCACTGGTCGCACAGCATCTGCACGTCGTCCTCCGGCAGCGACGCAAACGACTCCACCACGTCGTCGCCCATGCGGCAGTCCGAAATTCGCAAACTCTCCACCAAATACGAGTGCAACTGTTCGCGTAATTCTGTAGAAACAGTCTAGTCTATAGTCAGTCGAACTTTTTTATTTTTTACGCGAAAATCAACCAATTGTCGGGAGGTTGTCTGCATGCGGGTCTGGTTAAACGTCGGCTGCAGAACAGAGGGTGGGTTGATCAGTGATGAGTCCCTCTTGCCATGCCAAAACCAACCATCTTGAGCATAGACGGGTACATTGTAGAGTTCAGCCAACATCGCAACAATGGATGGCTCAAAAAAGTCGTCGTCGCGCTGTTCGGCTGGCGTGACCGTGTGATGGAACTCCTGGGTTTCATTTTTTTAATCTGAACTCCCGATGGTCAGCTTATGGGTTATTGAAAACTTTGGAATAAAATGCGAATCTTATCGCCCCGGCCGATGAATAACTGATCAAAATTTTCTCGGGTAAAATCCTTTAAAATGATGTCTTTGATGACGTCAAAAATAAAAAAAAACCTACCTGTTTCGAGCCATCCAACGCCGTCCATGTAAAACTAAATAACTCCATTCTTTGCAGAAGTGATTTTCTTTTGTATATCTACCAAACAGCAGTAAATGTCGCACTGAAAACTGAAAAATAAAAAAGAGCCAGTCTCAATATTTTGTTAAACGAAAAGAAAAAAAAAAAAAAAACCAAAACCCTAGAAAAAAAAAAAAAAAAAAAAAAAAATTCTAAAAAAATTTCAATCAGCCAGCACTGGCAGGATTGATTTCATCCGGCGCGGCACATTAGCCAACTAAACTCAGTTTCTCAGCATAAACAAAATCGGAATTTTACATGTATATACATTTTTCGCAGCTCGAATTGATATACCCCACAAACGTTTCAAAGTACCGAACCCCCACCTCTGCGTTTTTAAAATACAAAGCATGAAAGAACATTTTCAACCAAAGTATAACAGCGAAAAGTGTGCGCAAACACAAGGGGAATTGATTGGTGTTTGATTTTTGTAATAGCTTTAAGCAGAAGCGAGCTAGAACAGTTTTACGGTGATTTTTTTCCTTTTTATTGTAAAAAAAAAGGGTATTAATATAAAAATATTTTTTTCGCACCCAGGGCCCAACGGGGGTGGTTTTGGTCCCATTTTTTTCTATTTTTAAATTTTTTTTAAATTTTTGTTAGAGGTGTGGAGGCCGGGTCGGTCGACTCAAAAAGCCTATCTTAAAACACAGTAACCAATTACCGGCAAAGGGAATACGTACAAGCCAGTACAAGCGACAAAAAAATATAAATAAATAAAAAATGCCAGTGCGGCCAGAGATTTGAAGTTTTGCCAAGAAATGCCGTTCAGCCAGTGCAGCGGTGGACATCGAAACTTGTGGATCTTATATAAAGTGAACAACGAAGCACAGAAAAAAACACAATCACAAAACGAATTCTCATCACCCGTCTCAACTTCGACGACACATAAACAACAACAAAACCACTCTAAACCCAACAACGTCTCAGTCAATCCGAGTACAGAATGAAGAACAACATGACCGCGATGGCCGCCATCAGCACGGACACGGCGAGCACAATCAGCCGCTGGTCGGTGCGTTCGCGTGCCAGCAGCGCCTCGATCGCCTTGAAGCCGGCTGCGGCCGCGTGCTCGCCGGCCAGGATGCGCGCGCTGCTCTGGCTGCTGGACGCGCCCGAGCCGCCGCCGTAAGAAAGCCGCGAAACGCTGTCGCCGTCGTTCGTGAGCAGCGGCAGGCTGACGTTGAGCTGCTCCAGGAGCTCGTCGCTCATCACGCGCTCCAGCGAGTCGTCGACCGAGTCTGCAGCACAGGCGAGCACGCGACATTGCTCATGGCTCCTTGGGTTTTTTTAAACGATCAGCAAACAATCAGCGACGACCGACAGCCGAGTCAGGCTCTTGATCTTGACCACTCGATCTGGAGCGACTGGACATGAGCAGGGTTGCTGGCTTAAATGTCCCCAAAAGGGCACTGGTTGTCAGATTCGAATGGCTACTGGCTGTCCCCATTCCCCAAAATGGACCCAACTTCGGTGCCAGGCGTCGCCATGGACTGGGCGTGTGGCGGGCAGATCTACACTTTCAAAAATTGTGGCCGTTTCGTGCATTACCGTTCGCTTTCCATACAGTAAATGGGTGAAGCATTGCTTAAATGAAACCCAAAACAAACACCAGATTAGTCATTTCGTTGCGGTATTCAGAGCACCAAAAGGGAGCTAACGGCTGAGGAAAGACAAGCCTAGATGGTCAAATGATCTAAGAGCAAATGGTCCGGAAAACCGCAGACGTTGGTTCGAATCCCGCTCGACGATTTGAAACTTTTTCCGATGATGCCTGCATATCTCTTTCTAAAGATAAAAAAAGAAACTAAAAAAACCATGCAGCCGACCAACCGGGCGGCACGTCCAAATCCAGCAGATCCCTAAAGTTCTCGACCGCGTCGTCGATCGTGTCCGCATCAAACAAATAATCGCAGTATTTGGCGGCGGCGTCCTCGACGGCCGTGACCGTGACGCGACGCGGCAGCTGGTGGATCGCCTCCGCATCGTGATCCTCGTTCTCGATCACCGACATGCTCTCGTAGTGCAGTTCTGGAGGAATTTCATGGTTGGCAATGGAAAACGTTCGGTTGGTTTGGCTTGTCGCCACGCATTCAGGCGTAAAAATGTAAGGTTTTTGCTTTTGTCGGATGCGGATGGACACCACAACAGTGCTGGAGACATTGTTTGCTGCGGTTTCGCCCGGTGCTGCGAAGCTTGCGCTGGGACTGGACACACAGTCCGTGGCATTATTACACAAATATTTTGCAAAAACCGATTGAATCAGTCAAATTATTGAATTGGAAACACGTGAATGTGACACAATACAAATTATTGGATCCAATATCACGTTAAATACAGGCAATCAACGTCAGGTGACTGAGCGCACAAACGGATGTGATCAAAAACAAAGCAAGTGAAATGCAGATCAACAGTCAACAACCGCCCCAAATGAATCCCCATTCCACCGATCGTGTACAACTCACCCGTTCGTGAGTAGATGCTACGCAGCAGATCCTGTTTGATGGCGAGCACTGCGCTGGCAACAGTGGCACGCTGTGGCACAACAGCAACACAGTGCAGCGTGCCTTGCAAGTGAATACGCCCGATCACCTGTGTGTATGAAGTTGGTGTTGCACAATAATGCACGTTGCATAAAGGTTGGCTCATGCTGACGTACGTCAAAGCACGTCTCCATGGGCGATCATGCGGCACGGCACGTCACACGTCTCGTGTTATTGCATAGTCCATGGAGACGTGCCTTTGCCGTAAGTCAGCATACGTCCGTTCCGTATGAACACACATATAAAAAAGCAATCGAACGCAATTCCAACAATTCCTAATTCGCACAAATGGTCGATTGGCTTACACGCGCCGATTGGTCGCGCACCGGCTTGATGCAGCCAATCAGCGTGCAAGTAGTGCGCTTGGTATTTCAGCAAAAAGTCACCAACCGATTGCGCCGTTGACTCGATCGTCTCTGGGGGTCTGCTGTAGAACGACGACACAAACAAGTCCACCTCGACATTTCTGGTCGGCAGCGTCAAACTTTTACCGGCTGCCTTCGGCCGGCGTTCCGGCTTAATTTTTTCCAGCAGCACTTGATCGCCGTCGCGTATGTGGCCGTCCATCGTGCAGATAGCGTTGTGGTAGACCTGGAATGTGTGCACAGTTAGCACTCGGAGTTGAGTGGAAGCCTCGCACTTGTCCACGAATGCAATCAAATTAGCGAGTTATGCTCAATTTAAGTTGATTGATTAAAGAAGTTGCACTATAATATGAAACTTGCAATCTAATTGTTCTTTAATCGAACCATACTGACTCGGTTTCGACACACGACACGACTACGTTTAAAAAAATTTGAAAGTGACAGGAAATAATCGGGTAAAAATTCCTTGAAGTAAAAGTTGATCATCCTTTTTTAAATCATGAAAAGTATTCAGGTGCCTGCTCCAAATTCATGAATGCAAAGCTTTCGATGCTCACTTCAGAGGCGAACGGTCGAATCAACTGAATGAACTGCTTGCGAAAGTGAGCGTTTTCCAACGACGGCGGGATTGAGAGCGAATACGGAATGTTGAGGGCTACAGCGCTTGTTAGGCTGGTCCAATGGAGGACCTGGTTGGTAAAAAGAACATAAGTACAACTCAATCAAGATCTTGAGCAATATAAAAAAGTTTGAATGTAGAGTATAAAATGAACAATTTTGTGAGTATTCCGAATTTTGATCAGTTCATTCTACTTGTTTGCTGTTGTTGACGTTTCGACTTTGCTAGTAGGTTCAAAGAGCAAAATGACCTGTTCTTATGACCGCCAACACCACCATTTTATATCCATAATCCACAATAAAATGAAACAACAATTAAGGAAACCTGAAATGCGAGCCGTGTCGCAGCGGTCTGCTGGCTATTTTCTGACACGGTCACTTGGTAGCCGGTTGTGATGCCCATCGGTAACTCAACGGACGTGTACGCCTGAACAAAATGGCCGTTCAAATTTCAATTTGATTTCAACTCCTCGTGATCGTGAAAGACCGATTGCCATCCGCCAACAATCAACAAAAAACTCGACACTATTTCGGTTTGACTCGCTTCATTCAGTACACGCACAACCAATCACATCCGGTGACGCAACATGGATGCACATGCACTACGTTGCCGTACTGCTCCTTGCTGAATCTGCGGCAGTCAACAAGCCACACAAACAACACAGCACCAACATTTTCACACCGAATCCGCTAAAACATACACAAAAACCAGGTCTCACCCACCATGAAAGACTCTGGCTCTCTCAGGCTGAGCCAGCCGATTTGGCTGCTCAGTTTTGTGAGTGAACGCAAAGCGCGCAGGGCCACTGGCTGCAGTTGGGCGAGCGATTTTTTGTCGGCCAATAACAGAAGGCCTGCAATGGAGGGGAAATGAGACCGGCACATCGGTGCAGCAAATCAGCAGCTAGCAAAATTAGGTGCATGCAACCACTGCAGAAAATGGTTACTTGCACGGATGAATGGATCTTCCGTATAAGCACGTGAACGGTACAAGCATACTGACACTCAGGCAATCAGTCATCTGAAGTTTGCAATGCATTGCATGCAATCAAGGCGATTGTGTTTTAGACCTGGCACAAAGTGCCCGAAAGCTTTTGGTGCAAATTGCCCCAAAAACGCAGACACGGCCGCTCTCACCGACCGACGACATCGAATCCGCCGGGCAACATTCGCATCACCTGCCGTGCGTGGTGGCAGATCCATTCGGCGTCAATCGCCTCCTCTGACGCTCGTCGTCGAAGCGCCGCGTCCTGCGCCTTCGGACTCGCGTCGGTGGTGGACGACTGAAAAGAGGCAAAACACGAAGCAACACAACGCACCAGAAGATTTACGAACTTCAGCAGGCTACTTGCACAGGAAAACCTGTGCAGACGCCATGTCAAGTCGGGTATCTGCACATTGTTTTCGGTTAATAAAAGCCCATTGAACGCAACCCAACCGTCCGCTATGCAATTGGAGTAAGAGCGCACAATTAAGTGCAAATATTTGCGAGTCCGTTACTGAAACTGTGAGTGTCGTATCGTCAAAACAGCTTATTTTTTGCTTTGTTGATTCACCTTCAATTGTTGACCACCACAGATTGAATCAGCGTCAGTGTCATCGACCCAGCGTACTGGCCACTATGTCGATACCTTGAACACAGTCGTTTGCAAAGCAGCCTGCACCAACACCAACCAGCGTGATGTCGTCGTCCATCGGTGTCGTGTCAGCCATCGCACATTTCGCCAACCGCTGCACGTAAATGTCTGCCTCGTTTTCCGCACGGCATCCGATCATGAACACGACACGGTAGACGCTTTTATGCTGCTGAAAACAGGCCAATTTTTTAGTTCGCCGCACTCAACTGCAACTGCCCAGACGAAATTACCAGTGGGGAGTGATGGTGCGCGCTGGGGCACCAGCACCATAAAATGCATGGACTAGTCCAGTGCAACTTCGAAATATGCTGAATGGCTGCTAACCAAACATCAGTCAACCAATGAGAGTGCAAGCTTGGAAAGTGGCATCAAGCGATCAAACGCCTTAGCAGAGTGCTATGACCAAAACTGCTGAACACAGCTCAGGAAATATTTTCTGATAAAACTGCACGCAATGCCAACCAACACGGGCATCGGTTAAAAAAAACTAGGGAAAGAAACGGTGTGGGAGTGGAACACTAAACAATTTCGACCAATGATTATCACGAAGCCAATTTTCACGAAATCAACCGCACAATAAAAAATTATTCCGCAGTCCCATCGGTAACAGCAACCAATCAGCGGCCAGCAGAAAAAAATTTAAAACAAGCCGGTAATGTGTATTGCAAATTTATTCAAACGTGTCCAGACTAAAATGACGTCATTTGCTCTAAAAACGCCCGTTTGTCAAAGTACAGGCACTAAAATGTCAGTTTGGTGTGACTGATTCGACATTCGCCAATTTGTTTACGGGAAGAAATCGACAAACGGAAAGTCTGGTTTGCTGTGAACGGCAAGCGCATGTTTGGCGGCACGACGTCATTTCAGTGGGACACTTTCAAACAATAGGTCATACTATTGTGGATTTATTCAAACGTGTCCGGACTAACGTGACGTCATCTTATTTAAAAACGGCCGTTTGTCAAAGTACAGGCACCAAAATGTCAGTTCGGTGTGACTGGTTCGATATTCACCATTTGCTTACGGGAAGAAATCGGCTAAACGGATAGTCTGGTTTGCTGTGAACGACAAGCGCATGTTTTGTGGCACATGACGTCATTTCAGTGGGACACGTTTAAAAAAATATGCCATACCTGACGCTTCTGAAGCGCGGTGTGCTCGTTGACGAGTTGCTCAACGGTTGCCTCCAGCGGCTTGTCAAAGACCAACATGATTCGCTGAATCGAATCGTTTAGCAACGTTGCAGTTGCTGCTTTATCGGCTGCGACTTTCAATGTTCAGAGTTGCGATTCTGATTTCTGGCGATTAATTTGTTTCAGAAAAAAACTATTTTTTGGACAACTCAGAATTCTCAGACACACAACTTTTTCAGACTTTAAAAAAACAATTTCAATTGTTAATCACAAAATAGAAAAATCTGAACGCTCACGATCGAACCGATGAAAAAATTCGGTAAATTAACAAAAAATGACAATTGATAGGACCATACTTTATTGCTTTTTGTGTGTTTTCACCTTTAAGGCCCGTTTATACCGTTTATACGCATGCAACAATAACATGGGACCTAAAGTGCCGTGACGTGCCGCATGCGCAAACGTCAGGTATAAACGGGCCTTTACACATCAAACATTCACTTCAGAAAGCGCAAACCGAAAATGCAAAAAATGCCGAAATCGCAGATTGCCCCATCGCAGTCGGCTGATCACAAGAGGAATGCAGAATTTTCACAGATACACGTGATTGTGAAACGCAAAATGAAAAATACCCAGAGCTAGCGACAAGAAATCAAACAAAAGAAACTTCAGTTTTGAAAATTCTACGCACAATGCAAAAGAAATATGCACATAGCTTGCCAAGCCACACATTACTTTGGTGCAACCAGAAACTACAAAACGAAAACAAACAAAAGTCTGTGAAAATGATTTTGAAAGAAACACTAAGATCACTGCAACAGTAACAAAATCAACGGATCAATCGGCTCAATCACAACAACAACTTTACGATTTTCCACTTTGTAAAATTTTTCAAAACTGCGGCGCCCGCGTTTTCCAGAGTCATCGGCGGTGGCTGGACGTTTTGCACGTGGCGACGTTGAAAACCGCAGCGTTCGTTTCATTCTCTTGTTCTTTCGTGGCCGTTTCTGACTGAAATAAACCAACTCTGTTTGCGAACAAACATGCCGAGCACAAAAATGCCAATTTCAGAACATATGTTTCAAAAAAAACCCCAGCTGGATTTAACTGAACGCTTCATTATATAAACGGGGGGGGGGGAGGGGGGGGGGTTGTCACTGTCTTCCTTAAAAGCAATCATTCTTTCAGTAAAAACGGTTGTTGTTGTTGTTGTGATTTTTAGGCGATGTTTTTAGCCAGAGCTAACCCAGAGAAGCGTACAGAACGCCATTGAGTAGGGCGCCCATCGAGTTTTCTCTGTCATTAAGTGCCTATACACCCCTCGGCGGGGCTCGATCCCCCGAGCGCACAGACTGTAGCCTAACGCACTACCACCAGGCCACGAGGGTGACAGACGGTCTTAAACCCACAAAAAAAACTGACTCGGGAACTCTGACGGATGACAACGGTCTTTTCCGGGCACGCGGCACACGAGTAAAAGAATTCTTCCATCGTTCCTCCTGAATTTGCGACAGCAATTTTTCATCGCTGTCAATCTGTAAAAGAAGACACACTCTCAGTTTCTCATTTCACACAGCTCAAAAAACTAAACCCTGTTCCACATCTGCGTTCCGGTGATTTCGAATGACCATCACCGATGGATAGCCTGCAATTCACGGCAAGATACGTGCTCTTACCTCACTTCACTTCGGGCAAAAAAGTCGCACAGCTTCAAAAAATGACCTAAAAAAGTTATGCGCAAAACAAACACAACAACACGAACGCGCACAACAATGCCGCCAGACTCGACTGAACGTGCCGCAGTTTCGCCGTCGTCACCAGCGTCCTTGTGAACGGAAAACAGTTCAGCGTGGTGAAACGCGGATCGACGGACTGGCAGCGCAACAGGCTGTGAGTTTGGAATGTAGTCGTCATCGTTGTTGTCGTCGTCTTCCTCGTTGTAAACCCCGGGGTCACTCGAACCGCAACTCTGAAAGTGATCGCCCGACATTGCCACCCAGAATTGCAATTCATGAAAACAAACAGCAGCTGTCAACCAGACAACACGTAAGAAATATTGTTGATGTTTTAAGCATTTGTTGTATTTGAGAAGCGTGATTCAGTTCAAATCGATTAACGAAAATATACTGAACTTGACCTTGAGAGCCACCTGGTATACTGGTCAAAAGTGATGACTAAAACCCCTCTCGGGTTAATGAAACACACAAAACCCCACAAAATCCTCAAATCACTGACCGGCTGCTCGGAGCTCTCCGAAGCTCGATCGCCAATGTTGATCACTCGTTTCACAGTTTCACGAGCGGAATCTGCGAGCGCTGTGTGCGACTCATGCAGCGCGTCCAGTTGTGCGTTGTCGCTCAGTGCACTGCCACCCAGCTGGCCCTTGTCTTGTTCGCCGTCCGTTGTCGGCAGCAGCACTGTGTGCACCGACAGCGAACAATCCGCATCTGCACCGGCGGCCATTTCTGTCTGACCACCGGGCACCGTGACCGTGGACTTCGTTGTTGACGACTCATTGTGATGCGCCTGCTCGCTTGTGTTGGCCGTTGTGTGCCCGCACGCGACTGTGCCAATGGTGATGGTTGAGTGCGCCACTGCGTTCGTTGTATGATGCTCGTGACGTGTCTCGCGATCAATACTGGAGCAGCGTGCGCGATTTGGAGTGTCGGTCGGAATTGGATTGGAGCTACGATCGTTGAATATCTGCTGGTTTTCCGAGACGTTATCGGATGTTTGCCCGGAGGCTGAGTTCTCTGCCTGTTGAAATGCGCAAGTGTCGCAATTTTTAGAATGTTCACCTTGGCGTTCGGTTTCTGTACGAGGTCCCAAAATCCACCCATCACTACAATTCGTTTTACTTTCAAGCTTCTTTGGATCCATTTCTTGACGTTTTTCAGGTTTCGCATTGTGGCTTTTATGTTCACTGGAATTCCCAACAAGACCGTCCATGGGCTCATTGTCGGGCGCAGATTGAAATGGTTCACCGGTAGGATTTACGGTAGAGACTTGTTCCTGCTTTTTGTCCAATCTGAAATTGTGCGCTTTCCATCATGTTGCAATAAAATTTCAAAAATAATGCAAAGTTCAAATTCTTCAAAAGAAGTTAAATAAATGAGAATGTGGATTCCACAAGTGGATACAGTGACATTGAATCAGAACGGTATACCGTATACCCAAAAATCGCCAGCAACTAATCGCAGGTATAAAATCAACGCTGATATTAATTCTAATTCCCATTCAAACCACCAAACCAATCAGATTACCACTACTACATCGACGGAACGGCATCTGAGTGAGTGTTCCTCTTTCACGTTTGGTAAACTTTGTGCCGCCGGTATCTTCGGAAATAAAACCGGTTTTTCAATGTTTTCTTGTGCTTTTTCCATGGCTATCATGAAACGAACCGATTCTTCTCGTTCGTGTACGCGCGCAAGTCGCCGAGTAACTGCGGCGTCTGTATGCTCAGTTGACTGCTGTGCACGGTGACACAGAACGCCGCCAGTTGCGCCTCGGACGGCAGTCGCCCCGGTCGAATCAGTTCCGCGTACAAAAACACAGACGCGTCCGCCTGCGGGCAATCGAGCGCCGAGCGACGGTCGAAGGCAAGCTGAAAAGTGGGCAGAACATGCGCGCACTCCATGGGCGCCCCAGGTTCACGGCGTTCTCTGTACGCTTTTCTGCAAACAACATCGCCTAAGTCACTGTTCGTTCGCTCGCTAGGGACATTTGGAGACCGGAGCAGTAAGGAGCGGAACTCAGCAGAAAGATAAAGCTGAAGATAACACTGCTCCAAAACGGCTGTCAACAGCACTGAAAAAGCAGGAAATAGCCTAAAATGGCAAGATTTTTTAGGCAGCCGACTCCGGCCATAAAAACACTGTACAGTCAAACTCTACAAACCAAACCTGCGTGATCTTGTCACTAAACAATCGATCGCAGACGTGCGCCACAAAACGGTCGGTGAGTCGGTGCACGCGCGCGATGAGGCCGGCAAACGTGCGCGGGAACTTTGCACGCGCAAAATGGCGCTGTCGCTCAGCTCGAATCAGCACAGACAGCACGTACGTGCGAATGGTCGGGTAGAGAGCGTCCGTGAGCGCGTGTACCTGCACAATCAGGAAACCAGGCTAGCACGATGGAAACAGCGATGATACACGCTCGATGGCGACTTCGTGACTGCTGGCCAGTCCAAACGGTGTCGGCGTACAACGAATAATTGGCGAAACGCCCAACAGATCTACCAAATAATTTGATTGCATTTGCTTTTTGACGAGTTGCAATGCGTATTGTGTTCCTCTCACCGCCCGTTCTGGGGGTTGCATAAAACATCACGACATGCGCAACTGCTGACGAACGTCAAATTGATGCAGACGATACGACGATCGCCGATCATCAATTTTGTGCTTTTGCGCTTATGAAACAGTTTGACACCTGGAATCAGCTGTACTGACAAAATTGACGTTTCAAAGCAGTGTTGCTATGCTTGCACATTGAAACCACCTCCGTCCTACAATACTGTCTCCTCTTTGCCAAACCATTTTTTGAATTTATATACCTGCGTTTGCGCTGATTTGGCCGCGATCGAATCATCCAGTTTTGGCGGGAAATTCTCATTCAAGAACGATAAAACGCTCGATGCGGTCGCCTTGCCGATTTTCGACAGCAAATGCTGCAACACAAAATACAAAATGTTGAAGAAAAAACGAAAACCGGGTTTAACCAAACGCATGTTGGCGATTGTTTGATTTTTCACTGAAATAAGAAAAATACATAGAAAATCCGGAGTTCTGCCAATACCAATTTGAACCCAATACCACGGTGACGTTTTGTTAAAGTTAGAAGTCCAGAAGTCCACCATTCCCCTGAGCTGAGCCACTGATGATCATCATATAGTTGATGATGGGCGATTATTGTGATTATTTAAGGCCCGTTTATATCTGACGTATGCGCATACGGCACGGCACGTCACTTTAGGTCTCGTGTTATTGCATACTATTGCTCACACCTGACGAACGTCGACGTACGTCTGCATATGTCAGGTATAAACGAACCTGTAGCTGAAATTATCTGTGATATCCCATATAATGTGATCCGTTTTCCTGTGATCTGTGTGGCGTTGCACCACCGGACTGAAGCAGACTTGGCCTGGCCTGTCTACTGGCCGCAGACCCCCAGGCCAACCAACCAGAATTTGCAGCAAAAACTTCAGCTCGAACGACTGCGCTTGCGTGAAAGCGGCGTCGCCAGTCGAAGAAGCGTCGTGAAACTCCGGCTGCTGTTCACACGAGTGCAACTCAGAAGCAATAAGCTGAAACAATCAAAGACTCAGTGAGTGGCGTGGCTGGCAGCTAGCAAGCACTGATAAACAACTAAGCTTTCTAGAAAACTGCCGCTGTAGAGTATAAAACTAACCCATCAAAAGACAAAAAATTTGTTTAGGCCAAAACTCTAACTTTTTACATACTGAGACTACTCAGTTTTATAAAACTGACACAGCAGCTTCTGTTCAACAATTAAGATTAGCATTCGGTGGTGTGGGGAGAAATGAGATGACCAGACCGTAACTATGTTCGCCGCTTGATTGTATCGCTCGAACGATCGCCCACTGATGATCGTGCGAAACGTTGCCAACAGCACATAAATCGGTTCCATTCGGCTAACGGTGCCGTTATTCAATCCGTCCGCTTCGTCGACGACGTCGGCCCACGCCAGAAGTATGTCTGCGCAGAGAACGAACAAGCTCGTTCGAAGTTACTTCCGAACCAGGACGACTGGGTCATAGCTGGGGTTGTTGAACAAAAATAAAAATTTTTGTTTAAAAAAAAACAAAAAAACAAAAATGCCGATTAAACAAATTTGAAAAAATTCTCCTCTAATATGCTCTGGAAACTTTATTTTTGGAAAATTTTTCGAAAGTTCAACAAAAATTTTCTTTGACTTGGCATCACCGTCTGCAACATAGTTGTTCCAGAGCCGAGGGGTTGGGGGGGGGCGATATAGATAGCTGGAGCAAATTTTCCAGATAGATAGATAGCTGGAAAATTTGGGGGGGGCGCGGGGGGGCATGTGACTTTGGGGGGGGGGGCGGTCAAAATTTTGAAATTTGATAGCGTTAGCGTCGAGCCTTGATAATATAGCGTTGATAACTTGATAGCCTCAAGTTAGCGAAATTTTCAAGAATTACGAGAAAAAATGGTCAATTTTGGTCAAAAATTGACTCATTTTATGTCTTCGACTTCGAAGACAAAAATTTTCAGATAGATAGCTGGCTGAGAATTTTTTTTAGATAGATAATAGCTGAGCCGAAAAAACCTGTCTGATAGAGATAGATTCAAAATTTTTTTGGGAGGGGCCGCCCCCCGCGGTCCCGCCCCCCCCCTAGAACAACTATGGTCTGGAAGCGCTACGTTATTTAGTTGCTGTTTCGTAGTGTCGTGGCGTCGTCATCATAATTGATAGAATTTCAAGCAGGTAAGTTTTCTTTCACTTGAACTAGTGGATAATCAGTGGCGTTTTGAGGGTCGTCAACGGTCAAAACGCAAGAAGATGCATGCATGATATCGGTTTGGATTTTGATGGAACAGGGGCAAATAAGAAATTGAGGTCAACAAAACAAAATTTGGAAAGTTCCGCCATACGGGAGTCTTTCGGGAGGCGTTTGCACATCAAATGTGGTTCTTCTGACTCCCTGATTGATTTAGTCACCATTATTTCCAAAAAGTTTTTTTTAAACAAACAAAAATGACGATTTTTTGTTTTTTTAACAACCCTAGTGGTCATAAGTAACGCTGCTGCTGCTGCTGCGGCTTCCCTTTGGCCTTTCCTTCCCCTTGTTGATCGTTACAAAATTTGAATTTATTTAATTTAATTATACGCGCGCCGGTTCCGGAAACCCGACGGTACCAAACTCCGGCGGAGACGGGCAATACTGCCCCGAGCCAGTACCGAAGACGAGGGGGGGTGGGGGGGGTCACGCGACACCCACCTCCCAAAACATGACACTGGACCATCCACACCCCCCCTCGAAATTTGCTAGACACCCCACCCACCCCCCCCCCCTACATGGACCTAAGTAACAGTGACACCCCCCAAAAATTTTCTCGGACCACCCAAAAATCATGAATTTTTGCTCAAAAATCATGATTTTTTGTCTTTAAAGTCCATAATATAAGCTAAATGAATGATAACTTGACATTCTTCATTGTAATTTCAAAGATTTTGCAGCAAAATTTAGCGTTTTTCCTTCATTTTAAAATTTAAGCGAAAAAATCTCATGGGTGGGGTGGGGGTGTGCACCCCCCCAGAAATTTTTCTACAATAGTGCACCCCCCCATGTGACGTGACGACACCCCCCCCCCTCGAAAATTTGCTTTCGCCTTCGGTACTGCCCCGAGCCCAATTTTACCCTCGGCTCAGGAGGGAATAGGCCATTAGATGTTCGTTGGTCACTCTAATTTTCCACGAGTATGTCTTGTCCACAGCGAGGTTCGTTTCGAACCCGGTTAACTGTAGGCCGAAGTTCTACCGCTACGCCACGGACGCGAATAAAGAAGTTTTTCACACTCCACCATAGTTGTTCCAGAGCCGAGGGGTTGGGGGGGGGCCGATATAGATAGCTGGAGCAAATTTTCTCGATAGATAGATAGCTGGAAAATTTGGGGGGGGGGGGCCGCGGGGGGGGGCCATGTGACTTTGGGGGGGGGGGGCGGTCAAAATTTTTAGATTTGATAGATAGATAGCTAAAACGCTAAAAAGCTGTAAAAACAGCAAAATAATGCTAAAAATACACTAAAATTCAAGTATAAACGCGTATTTTACCTAAAATTAGCGAAATTTTCAAGAATTACGAGCAAAAATGGTCAATTTTGGTCAAAAATTGACTCATTTTATGTCTTCGAAGACAAAAATTTTTAGATAGATAGCTGGCTGAAAATAGCTGAGCCGAAAAAACCTGTCTGATAGAGATAGATTCGAAAATTTTTTTGGGGGGGGCCGGCGGCGGCCCCCCCAGGCCCCCCCTAGAACAACTATGCACTCCACTCAAGACTCAAAACTGACCATTGGCAAGCTTCAAATGGCCATTGCGCAACGCGTGCTCCAAAATCCACTTTTCAACAACGGTCGGCGACGGCGACGCCATGTTTTTCTTGGTGACGTTCAATCAGTGCCAGTGATCATGCTATTCATGCATCAGTACGCAGTGGTCTGCTTTGTGATACCAACCACAAAAGCATAGTTGTTCTAGGGGGGGCCTGGGGGGGGGGGCTTTTTCAGCTCAGCTATTATCTATCTAAAAAAATTTCTCAGCCAGCTATCTATCTGAAAATTTTTGTCTTCGAAGACATAAAATGAGTCAATTTTTGACCAAAATTGACCATTTTTGCTCGTAATCCTTGAAAATTTCGCTAATTTTAGGTAAAATACGCGTTTATACTTGATTTTTAGTGTATTTTTAGCATTATTTTGCTGTTTTTATAGCTTTTTAGCGTCTTAGCTATCTATCTATCAAATTTCAAAAATTTGACCGGCCCCCCCAAAGTCACATGGCCCCCCCCCGCGGGCCGCGGGCCCGCGGCCCCCCCCAAAATTTTCCAGCTATCTATCTCTAGAAAATTTGCTCCAGCTATCTATATCGGCCCCCCCCAACCCCTCGGCTCTGGAACAACTATGCACAAAAGCGAACTGAACAAACAATACGGCGGCGCGGCATGGACTTGGGTTTGAAAAAAAAGAAGTAAACGAAAATCCCCATTTTTTAATTTAAAAAATTAAATTATTTTATTAATTAAAAATTTTTTAAAATGCCGGAGGAAAATCCGATGGTCGACAAAATAGGCTGACGCGCTGAGTTCGAATATTACACTTTCCGAACCAAATAAGGTTGTTTTGACTCTTAAAATTGACAAAAACTTTCATGAAATTAGCCTCCGACGTCAATTTGGACGTACCTTTTGCAGCATGTGGATCCAAACCCAAGTCGTGGTTCTCGTTCCAAATGATTTTTCTGTGTTCCTTATTACTTTCTTGAATACTTCAGATAGAAAACGCACTGGTTCACGTTGTTGTTGATGGACAACGCCCCGCTTCTTCTAGACGACAAATCGGCAACACCCAAGAGTTGACAAGCAGGTTTTCTCCAATTTGAAGCGTAAAAACAAGGTAATTTACTGCTTTTTAGTCCGTTAACAAGCTAATGAAACCAACTGCAGAAGCATCTGTCGGTGTCGGTATCTGGATTTTGCTCGTCGATCTCTGACCTGAAAGTAAAAATTGTCAAAAAAATTCTGCCACAAACAAAGTTCACACGAAACTCTGGGCAAAAAAGCATAATGTCACTTTCTGTGGAAAGTGTCTTAAACGCATTTTCAGATGAAAGGACAATTTTGATGACCAAAATTCGTTTTTTTTAATTAATTAAAAAAATTTATTGAAAAAATCTCAATTTTTTTAAGACTGTTTTTAAGTTTAAAAATTCGAACCCTATAGTGAAGCTTCATAAGTCACAAGAATGGGAATGAGAGAATGTGAATTTTTTTATTTATTTGTTCGTGCACCGGTTCCGGAAACCATAAGGTACCATAAACAAAACTAAGCGCACTAGCACCAATTCACGCGGGCTTGTGTTCACTTGCTGCTCTCCAATTGCGACCTGAACAGTTTAAGCCCGCTCATTGCGACCCGTTCGATTCCGGATTGAAGAATTCCAGACCGTGCGATTCGGGCCCGGCGAATTTTGCTTTAGTACGAGTAGAGTTGGTAAAAAACCGTTTTTTTATATTGCCAAGGAAAAAAACCGGTTTCTTTTCCGTTTTAAAACCGTTTTAAAACCATAAAAAACCGAATGCTTCCCACCTCCTAAACTTTTCAGAACTTGGCATCTTGAACTCAAAATAGGAAATACAGGGTGGGCCAAAAAAAAGGTTCCATTTTCAAACCGCTGTCACTGGCTGGTGTTTTAATATTATGAGCTGAAATTTTCAGCACTGATAAAACATGCGTTGCCATTTTACTGACAAAAATGTTTTTCCGATATATAATTCCTAGCGCTCACTGTGGCAGATTTTCTAAAAAGCTCGAAAAATCAACAAATTGACTGAAATGAGTGCAAGAAAAAATTAGTATCAAGATGCGTGATGCAATTTTGAAACTGTTGCGAAGGGGACAAATTGGTCTTTTTGGATACCCGTGATAGTTCAAATCGTGCGCTCAGAGTGGAAAGGTCTCACACTTGAATTGCATTTGAGCACCTCGAGCGAAATTCTGATGTTTCACAACGGACTCGAGTCAGCAGCCATGCGACTGCGACAGAAAGCATTGTTCAGTTGATTTTTTTCTGTGTTGCTCTGTCTGTTAATTTGTTTCTTTTGAAAAGTTTTTCTGCGGTTTGAATAAAAACAGTGTTTCAGTTTCAGTTTTCTGCAGTTTCGTCGGTTAAGTGGACAGCAGAACAACGGATCTGGTGTGCTATCTGGTGGGAGCAATCTGAAAGTTTTTCTGGAGTGATTCACCAGTTTCGCGTAAAATTCCATCCAGTCGCTGCCGGACGACAAACCTTGATGATGATTTGGATGTCTATGAGTATTGATTCGTTGTTAAATCCTTGGTTAAAAATCAGTTTTTTTTGAAAATTTGGGAATTTTTAAACATTGTGCTGTAAAACTGAATCTACTTGACCAAACTGGATAAAAATTTTGTCAGAAAAATGGCATCACATGTTTTATCAATGCTGAAAATTTCAGCTCATAATATTGAAATACCAGCCAGTGACAGCAGTTTGAGACTGGAACCTTTTTTTTTGGCCCACCCTGTACATCAAAATTAGTGATTTTGAGCAGCGTAAAATGCTGTTTTCGGGCATACAACCGACCCAATATGCTATTTTTGCCACCAAATGCTACCCTATTTTTTGTTTCAAATCAAATTAATTTCGCTTTTATTGGTTTCCAGGGCAGCACGTTCAATAAATTGAAAACAAAGACTGGGCAGTGACCGTGTAGGTTTGGGGAGCGGGGAAGGACGGTTGCAAGGAGACCGGATAGCTGACCCCGATTAGAGGGCGAGATTTGCAGAACTGCAAAGTGAAACCGGTGGCGGATTGCGTTTGAAAAATAACATTTCATCAGTTACCCTTGTCTTCATCGTATTTCACTTGACCCTTGACACAAAAGCTTCTGCAAAATGATGCTTCACCAGTTCCAGTTTGACACAGTTCACTGCACTCCGTTTTTCAAAATATAATTTTACATTTTATCAATCAAACGAAGAGTTGTGATTTTTGACCACGAAGTTTGGAAAATTTTAAGGTAAAAAAAAACCGGTTCTTTATTTTTTCAAGAAAAAATCCGAAAAAAAACGGTTTTAAAACGGAAAAGAAACCGGTTTTTTTCCTGTGCCAACCCTAAT
>JASANC010001631.1:0-68398 GCA_030248135.1 Theristus sp. LFF4_11 | reverse complement strand
CAACGCATTGCAGCCTCTGATTTGTTTTTTTTGCACAGAATTTGCAGAATTTCGCACATTTCAAACTAAACTGAAGAGGACAACTGAAAAATGATTTTGAAGATTTCTTGTTTTTCAGTAAAAAACGTGGTGCTAAAATATAACTTATGTGATTGTATCCGTGTGCTACATCAGAGACTTGAAAATGGTTTTGTCAAGCCAAGTTTCTCACTGCTTACGCAATCCCATATTCCTCCTTTCATATGCGTCTTCCGCATTTTTTGGATAATTTTTATTCATAAAGTTTTATGAATACATGAAGCAGTGCAGTCGTGTAAGCACTAAACAGGCTTTTAAAAAAACTTAAAAGAAAGATAGCAGATTGGAAAATTGATTTTTCTTGGAAAATTATACACTGCACGGCTCACGGATTAAATCCATGCGAAAGCATCAGCGAACAAGTGAAGACCTTTTCTTGACAGGCACTGTATGTGAGGATTGTTCAAAACAATTTGAGAAAAAATGTCAAAACAAGACATGCAACTTTCTAGAAGTTTGTTCATCTTATTTTCTAATGGAAAAGCTCAGAACAGATACGGATGCTCATAAATTACAACTTCTTCCAAGCATGAACAACAGACACCACATCATGTCAAAACTTCCACATCGAGATTGCACCAACAACAGGGTATTTGTGTTCAGTGCACGCAGTGTCATGCACAGAAACAATCAGTAAAGTGAAATATTTGGACATAATTGATCTAGCTACACTGTAAAAACTAGCTAAAACTTTCAGGGTTAAATAAACTAAAGATCAACAGCAGACCTATTTTTAAAACAATGTGGCAAACCGCAATTCCGCATAACCACAATTTAAACTCAAGAAAAGCACGGCGCCAACGTGACGGCTAAAGTTCATGATCATGACAACGACTGAACATGTACAGGGTAGGCCAAAAAAGTTACATGTTATTTAGTGCAAAAAGAGGAAATAGAAATCGCACTTCTTAATTATTCATATTGCAATTTTCACTATCAGTTTTTTTGAACATCACTTTTGTTGAAATTCAAACTAAGACTAAAACAATTTCTTTGAACTTCCACAGCTCACAATGTTGTTGTTGTTGTTGTTGTTGTTGTTGTTGTTGTTGTTGTTGTTGTTGTTGTTGTTGTTGTTGTTGTTGTTGTTGTTGGGATTTTTAGGCGCTGTTTTTAGTCAGGGCTAACCCAGAGAAGCGTACAGAACGCCATTGAGTAGGGCACCCATCGAGTTTTCTGTCATTAAGTGCCTACATACCCCTCGGCGGGGCTCGATCCCCGAGCGCACAGACTGTAGTCTAACGCACTACCACCAGGCCACGAGAGTGACAATGTTATTATAAGACACGAACCTCAGCAATATAAAATTTGTTACTTTTGGCGCACCCTGTAATTGTATGGATCATAGCTACATTCGCGTATCACGCATGTCAGAAAGGTCTTTTCTTTAATAAATACAATTAAAACTAGTACAAGCTTTGTCGGTTGTCCCTGCTGTGGCCTGTTCGCATACTAATCAACCATATTGTCTGCTGCTAATTTTCATGCTGCGAATCATGATGCACATGTGGGCGCAATTTCATCTTCATCGCACATGTACTGTATATGTACGTGTGTTTACATATGTTTAGTTCAGTGGTTCCATGCAGCCGTTGAGGTTGAACGTATCGCCATACATGAATGTACATTAGATGTCTCTATCTTTTATATTATTCGAAAAACTCTGACATATTGAATGTAAATAAAATTGCTTATTCTTCTCGCCCTTTCCTTGTTCAGGCAAAAAGTGACGGTACATGTGCATCTGAGTAAAACAGTGCATGCACGTGCAGATGAGGGTGTGGCTCACAGTTGAAGTGCATTCATAAAAACAGTATTTGGTGACGCATAGCTGGGAAACACTTCACGCCTATTGCAACAGTGACTCACTCACAGTGACTTCTGATTCTTATTTTTGCATTCATGAAAATAAATTCAGAGCTACATAGCTATGTGATTTCTGCTTCAAATTCACGAATGCACCTTTTTGTTTATAGACACGAAACATTAAGTAAGTCCACGCAATTTTCAATAGTTTGATGAATGAATGTACAGTGTATGTAGATGTATCTATGTTTATATCACATGCATATGCACATCATACCTGCACATCATTGTGGGTACATTTTTTAGATCTGTTGGAGGAGCAAAACTAATGAGTTGCGTGCAGTTACGTATTTGTCACCAACTGAAAGCGCTCAAAAAATGTTTTTTTTCAAATCAATTAAGTAACATTTGCGTAAGTTTGCAGCATGTGTCATGCACGAAACATTTTCACACACAAGTTATTTAGTTTTTGCAAAAGACAAGCTGTTTACATTTGTTGCTTTCGTCTGAAAGTACCATTTAGCATATTAGCTTGTTATCGATGAATAAATGGTTTACATGTATGGAATTATTGCTGCAGAACTAAACAACCGACGCTGTAACAAACAAATTTTAACATTGCATAAATAATCTGAGGCTTTACGATGAGAAACAAGCAATTAAACAACGAACATGCACATGACATTCTTTTTTGCAGCTTACTAATCAAGTCACCTGTGAATCCTTATTTTTTTCAAGACTACTGCGATATAAGATACATTGTACATGCGCGCATAACAAATCCTCATAAAATGCAGTTTCATGTCTTGACATTGTTATTGACGAAACGTGTCAATAAAGCAATTTCCATGCTTGTTTCTGTTTCAGTGCACATTTTGTGTTTCTGCCGCTGGAGCGTGCAGACCACGACTGTGCAATAGTTGTGGTTCGATTATTAGATTATTGGAAAAAATGATAATTCAATTCGTCGGAAGGAGAACATAAAAACAAAGATATGAAGATTGTTCAGGTTTGCACCGGATGCAATGCAAATACAGAGCGTTGACCAGTCACAAATTTTGTATGCCAGTGAAGTTCTTTCGGAAAAACGAAAATACATGGCATTATAAAAAGATGGCAATAGTTTTGTATTCGAAGTTATCGCTAAAAACAACAAAAGGAAGAAAAAACAAATCAAAATGAGCTGGCATTAAACGTGGCTTCGCTGATGTGTACAGTACTATATATAATGTACAGGGTGAGCCAAAAAAAGAAGATTCTAACTTCAAAATGCTTTTACTGCCTTGTGTTGAGAACTTATGATACTTTTAATTTTAAAAAATTTGGTACACTGTTAGAACAGTTAGGAGGTTTTTTGCTTGTCTAAATTTTTATTGCTTTACACGTCATTACTTTACTTACGGCTTTACTCAGGTCATTGTTAGTGTATAAAATAGCAACCACTCAACCACACTCAGACTCGAAGTGAAACATCAGAGTTATGAAAAACTGCTCAAATGCAACTCGACGTTTGTCATATTGTGTGCGTATTGCTTTTTTCATCTTTTTTAGTGTTGTGAACACACATTTGCTAAATCAACCGTTTGCAGTCCACAACATTATCGATTTTTCATGTTTTCCAGATATTCTACTGTAGTGAGTGATAGGGGCAACATAACCTAAAGAATTTTGGTCCGAAAAATCTCTCTAGGTGTTCTAATAGTGTTCCAATTTTCAGCTCGAAACGTCTAAGCACAAGCCAGTGAAAGCATTTTAAAGTTGGAACCCTTTTTGCTCACCATGTATGTACATACATATGTATGTGTGTGTATGTCCGATAATTCAGTCACATTCAGATTTTGACTGTCTCGCGATTTGAATGAAGATTGAAATAATGCTTGTTGGGTGGAAACAGCCGGATTTGCAGTACTTTTTGTGGTATCAGTCTGTTTGTTCAAACAATGCCCGTTGATGCGGCAGCGCCTTCTGATGTGCACGCGCAAATCTTGAACATCATGCACAAAACAAAAAAATTGTCATGCCAGCTTTACACGTCTTTGATAACGTTATACAATGTGCAATGCACTTCAGTCTTGAAAAAATGTCTAATATCTAATGATTAAAATCTACTGTACGTTAATGGTCTTTTTTAATGAAGACTTATGAAGAAACAATTGGTTTCCGTTGTTCTGTAATCCGTCAAAAAGAGTACTGTGGTATAGCGGACCATTCTCTTTTGCATGAGGCAACTGCAAAGTTGCAAGCTGTGATGGATTATTGACCAATCTCTCGAAACAGGATAGTCGAGTGAGAAAATAACACTAGACAGCTGATAGTACACACTGAAAACTAAACTAAAGCAGACAGCGGAAAAAATACGGAGAAATCATCAGCTTGAAAAGGAAAACTGGTACAATTGCGCGAGACAAACAAGAGCAGCAAGCCTACGAGGCAGTGTCATGCATGCTATGTAGATTGATGAAAGAAAATGGTAGCCTTTGGCTGTTGTTGTCATCATTGCTGTGCTGCCAAATAGACATGTCAATGTTTGAGGGCTTTTGCTCGGAAACATTTTTAGTGCTTTTTATTTGATTTTTTTAAAGTTTTATTTTTTTAATTTGTATAAGGCCGCAGCGGTTCGCGAATATTGTTCACAGTAAAAGACTTGAGCCATGATGTATGTGGTTGCGATGTCATGAATATTTATACAGTTGTAAATCACAGTCGTTGAAACCTTTAGAACCAAGTTTTTTCACATCTGTTTGATGTTGGATGAAGAAATGAAAAACACACAAAAACTTTGTTCAAAATTTTAAGAAAAATTCTCCCATCACTCGGATGTTACAAAGTTCGAAAACACAAATAAGAATAACTTGTGAACTCTGTGTCGATTTCACACTGCACTAGACTAAAATCGCCATAGTCAGTGTCTAACAAGAAGAATGCACCATTCCATCTGCCGAGCAGTTGGAGCATTTTGGTGCGATCTTCACCCGCATTCGAATGCCAAAAGGGCATGCGGTTTATTTTGTCGTGTGGGATTAATTAATCTGATCAAACTCAGAAAAAAATTTCAGTTGAGAAATTTCAATGCTGCAACGATATCGCATTTCAGAAATTTATTGTCAACATTCATAACCAACCACCGCAGAAAAAGGCTACGTTGATTTTCCAATAAAGATTTTCTGGCTTACATAAATAGACATTTTCGCACAAATTAAGTTTCCTTGTGAAATGCAAGACGTTGGTTTTATCCGTTGCTGGCCAAGGCACTCGGCATTTGCAGTCCAATGCTTTTGCTTGTGCTGTGTCAGCCACAAAATCGGCGGAGTGATAAAAAATTGCCAAGAAAGTGGCTGTTGCATTTGAAACTGCAGGTTGATTGCGGGTCTCTTTTTTTGAGAAACGTAACATGTTGCGTCGGTAAATTTCCGGCAAGCCAGCTACAGATTTTCGTTCACTGCTGCATGGGTGCGTTCAGGCTGAAAGAGCCTAATAATCTGGACTGGCCTCACTGCAGCCAGCAACAGTCGCACACCGTGTGCGTTCGTGTAGCGTGTCTGTTTTGTTAGCATGCGTCGTCACGACTAAGCACGCACAATCACTGCATGAATGATGCATTGATTTGTCGATTTCAGACCACATGTAACACGCCATCATACAATGAGAATACAATTGAAAGGTTGAAGATGGCACCGCTAGTGTACATGTGTCGACTAAAACGGTTTCACAAAACGTATTTGAAAATTACAACTGACTTTTGAGTAACGAGTGTTTTCCGAAACGGGAGTAAAGAAACCCAAAACAACAGCTGTTTCATCCATTCGCATGACACCACGATTGCACTGCTTGTTTCGAACGTGTGTTATTCTAGTGGTCTGTTGTGTCGTCTTATTCATACAAGACCAGACAACGCACACCAGCAGCCATCTTAGTCCTACCGACTGGTTGCCCACCGACTGGATGCCAGATTCCAACTCTTTTCTCGGTCGTGTACCGAGCGAGCTTCGAATTCGATTCGGCCTCGCAAATACGAGTGTCGGTGAACTCGGGCAGAAAGCAGCACTGATGAAAAACACCGGTGGCGAGTCCGACAGAGTGCGCATCATCCTCGACTGGACCGGCATGTTTGGCATGCCGATTCAGGTTGGTTTGCTGCTGATCGGGTGGGGTGTCTGGAATTGTTGCAAAAATATTTTATTTGATTTTTTTAATTTATTATATTTGAAGCACGCCGGCCACCATTCCGGGAACCCGAAAATACCAAACTCAGGAAAGTTTAAGGAACTGACGGCTCATCATCCCGTGGAGCCAATACCTTCGCCACGTGAAGGACACAGCCTCTGAGCCCCGCTCTGCCCTGGGGTCACCAGTGATCTCAGCCCGATTTTGGTTTCGGTGGCCTGCAGTCGCTCGCTATATCCCCGTAGGGCAGCGAATCCAAGTTTTTGTCGAAAACAAGCGTAGTTGTGTAGAGTGCCACACTGGCGGCATACCTAGTTGTGACATTTCGCTTGTCGGACTCTGTAATTTGAGGGAAATGCTTGAGTTGTATTGTCACCCGTGCGAGACGGTGTAATGTCCTACTTTAGCCTTCGTGTCTGCACTCTCACACAAAGCCGGGTTTACGGTGAGCTGCTTCTGACAAAGCGCTTGACTTCCAATGCTCATCTACTTTTTTCCTAGATGCTCAACGGTTTTCTTATATCTTTGTTAAGCTATTTTTCTTTGATTTGTTCTTGTACATTATAAAAGTGCTGTGTTTTATGAGTTCAGCATGTGCCGTTCGTGCCATTTTGTTTCTTTTTATTTCTGTCGTCTTTCGTCGTCGTTTTAATAAAAGTGAAGTCGTTTTAATTTAGTAAAAGTAAAGTAAAGTAAAAAGTAAAAAAACCCAACGTCGTCCACCGGTCGTCACACACAGCAGCTCGGATCGGTTGGCAGTCCAGTGAGCCATTCACACACACCAAAGCAGAACATCGCAGTGGAGGTCCCGCCGAGACAATGCTGGGTGGCGACGTCGCGTGCACCGAGACCATGGAGGGTCAGTGCAGAAAGGCCATGGAGGGTCAGCGTTGACGAGAGGTGGTGGCGTGCTGCGCGTCTTCACGTGTCGCCGACTGTCGCCGAGGCAGATCAGCGGAGTGGCGGGCGCACCAGTGGCTGGCAGAACGTCGCATGGAACGGAGGCACGGTGGCTGGAGTTGTGGCGGCATGCGAGCTGAGACGGCGTCGATCTATGGCACGGCCGGGTTTCGCCGAGGGCAGCTTTCGAGAAAGCCGAAACGCCGCAGCGGAGATTTGGTTGGTCGGAGTTATTTTCGGTCTCCGTGACTCAAACCGATACGGAGTTATTTCGGTCTCCGAGACTCAAACCGAACGGAGGACGGCCTCCGTGATCAAAAACGTGATTGGCTGTGGTGGTGTTGCTGAAGAAGGCTGCGAGGAGAAGTTTGGTTGTGGCGCAGTGAAGCGCAGTAGAAGTTTTATTGTTAGCCACGGTTCTTTGATTTGAAGGTCTCAGTTACTGCGACGTAGAGTGCAGGTTGCGCCATACTCTTCTGCTGATTTGTAACAGTTTTGTAATAGTTTTATTTGTTTTGTTTTACCCCCGTTTTCAGTGTGGGGAGAGGGTGAACTGTTTTAATGCTTTTTCTTCTATTTTAGTTTTGGCGGTTTTTCTTTGGGGTTTTCGACGCAATTCGACTTCAATGCGTGATCAAAATTTCTAATCATCGTGACAGTTTAGTTTTGTTTTGTTTTTGTTTGTCAGGATAGCTTTTAGGTTTTTCAGTTTGGCAGTTCAGTTTTTTTTTTGGTTTTCGAACTTGATAGTTGTTGGTCTTTGTTTTTCTGAGTTCGAGTTCCTAGTGATTCAATTTCAGTTTATCCGTTTGAGTTGGAGCATTTAGGAGTTTTGAAATGAGTGGAAGCAGGTGCCCAGGTCAGGCAGTGCACCAGACACTCGGCTGCGTAGGGAGAGTGACGTCGCGAGGGCGCTCCGTATGGGGAGTAGGGTACTGTAATGTCCTACTTTAGCCTTCGTGTCTGCACTCTCACACAAAGCCGGGTTTACGGTGAGCTGCTTCTGACAAAGCGCTTGACTTCCAATGCTCATCTACTTTTTTCCTAGATGCTCAACGGTTTTCTTATATCTTTGTTAAGCTATTTTTCTTTGATTTGTTCTTGTACATTATAAAAGTGCTGTGTTTTATGAGTTCAGCATGTGCCGTTCGTGCCATTTTGTTTCTTTTTATTTCTGTCGTCTTTCGTCGTCGTTTTAATAAAAGTGAAGTCGTTTTAATTTAGTAAAAGTAAAGTAAAGTAAAAAGTAAAAAAACCCAACGTCGTCCACCGGTCGTCACACACAGCAGCTCGGATCGGTTGGCAGTCCAGTGAGCCATTCACACACACCAAAGCAGAACATCGCACGGTCTGGTGCAACACCGCGCGTCTGCCATTCCATTTGCGGTGCTACATTGCCAACTGATGTTCAGTGTGCGCAGCAGACCGCCGCACAATCGTGGTTGTCTCTCGTGACTGCATGCATGCGTTTGTTGCACAGAAACTGTGGCACTCATCACGACCGTCGTGCGACGTGCGCGAGCGTTGTGTGGTGACGCGCGATCGCAACTACACGGGCGACGCGCACGCCGTCGTGTTCCACTTTCGCGACATGAAAGCACGCCCGCAGATGCTGCCCTCCATTCGCCACCACTCGCAGCGATACGTGTTCTTTCTGCTCGAGTCGCCGCATCACACCGGCAACTCGATGTTGTTGAAGACAAACCTGAGTGCGTTTTTCAACTGGACCATGACATATCGACTAGATTCGGATATTCCGTGGCCGTACGCAGCCACGCAACCGCGGTAGGGCAACAGAAAAATTGATTTTAGCCAGTTTAGTATCACCAAAGCTGCAGAAAATTCGACTTCTTTTGCAGATCCTCTGAAAGCGGTGAGCTTCACTACAACAGAACTCTGAAGCAGTTGCAGAATCTGACGCTGACACGCGAGACACCGGTTGCTTGGTTTGTGTCCAACTGCCACACGCCCAGTGAACGCGACGAGTTTGTGCTGGCGCTGCAGAGGCACATCAAAGTGGACGTCTATGGCACGTACGTTTGGTGGATTTCGTTAAAAAGACTTTTCCTGAGCGACAAACTGTTGCCTTCAGTGTATCGCGCAATCGCAAGCCAAATCTAGAGACGCAGGCAGGCACGCTTCTACACGTTCTCTTTCTGGTTTTCTACGCCGCATCAGCACCACGGCATGGCCTACTAAACATGGCAGCTTTTTCAGTGTGCAAGGAGCACGGGAAATTTGAATGAAATACAAAAAGACACTTAGAAATCCATTTCTGTGTCTAAAACTACGTGTTTTTTTTAATTTAAATTTAAAATTAAAATAAAAACCAATTAAAATTGGTTTTTCTGTGCTTTGTTCTGTTCACTCTTTGCCCCTTGCACACACGATTAAGAAACAAATTCGGCACTCTTGAAAAACAACTTCCAGCCTTGAATTAGTCTCGCTTTGATTGCGAAAACGCGGAGTGCCTTATTTATCAGGCACCAATGTACTGGGCACCAATTTGCAACTCAAGTGTCCAGCCGTAAACGTGCGTTTTCAGCTGCGGCAACTTGACGTGCCCACGCGCGCACGAACGCCTCTGCGACGCCGTGCTCCGTCGACGCTACTGGTTCTACCTGGCGCTCGAGAACAGCGTCTGCCGCGACTACGTCACCGAGAAACTCTTCTACCGGGCGTACGCGAATCTGCTGGTGCCGATCGTGCTCAGCGCGCACGTGTACAGACCGCTGGCGCCCAACGGCAGCTACGTCGCCGCCGACGCCTTCCGCAGCGTGCGCGAACTCGCCGCTCATCTTGAGTATCTCATGAGCAACCGCAGCGCCTATTTTGAGTACTTCCGGTGGCACCGCACGCACAGCGTCGTCACGTGGACAGAGAATGGCCAGGCGGCCTTGTGTCAGTTGTGCCGACGGCTGGCGACACGCGCACCGACTGCTCGCACCGATCGCACGTCCGTTCACGACTGGTGGATTCAGGGGGCCGATTGTAGGCCGCGATACGGCCGCTGGCTCGCTCAGAGGAACTGACACCATTGGGCATTGCGCTTTGAAGCTGAACCGGCATTGAAGACGCGGTAGATGTCGTTGGTAAAGATCAACACAGTACAACCAAGTTCAGAAAACTCTGTGCAAAACGTAACTATAAATTATCACGAAAACATACTCATTGCAGTTCAAAATGAATATGAAACCACCAAAAGAAATAAGACCACTGATAAAAACAACGGGCAACGTTTCACGCAGTATTTCAAGCAACGCTACTGGCCATGAACGGACACAAGGGACATCATTGTTTATTTGGCCTTAGCAAAGGAAGATCAGACTTTTTTTGAACACGTACAGTGCCCACCATATCTGACGTCGTTTATGCGACCAAGAGATTCTCTTGACCACGTAAGGTATGTGTTTTATGTGGTCAAGAGACTTTTCTTGATTATATAAGAGACGTACCTTGTCTTTAGACAACCACCGTTTTTGTATGACCTAATTTTTTAAACGTGTCCCACTGAAATGACGTCATGTGCCGCCAAACATGCGCTTGCCGTTCACAGTAAGCAGATTTTCTGTTTAGCCGATTTCTTCCCGTAAACAAATGGTGAATGTCGAATCAGTCACACCAAACTGACATTTTAGTGTCTGTACTTTGACAAACGGGCATTTTTAAAGCAAATGACGTCATTTTAATCCGGACACGCTTAAATAAATCCACAATAGTAAAAAGACGTATCAAGGATCATGCACGATCATGATAATGATTTACCAGCGTGACACTTGCACAATGTAGCGGTTATGTGAACCGTGTCTCGTCTTTTTTTGACCGAGTGAAAGAATTTCAACATTCATCACTGTTTTTGTTGCTTTTTGGCGCTTGGAAACGGTTCACCATAAAAATGAAGTTGCCTCATGGGCCAATTGAGTGCGTCGCGTGAAGAGCCTTGGCACGCCAGCGCGGTTTGTCTGAATCGACTGTGCTGCAGTGTGATGTTGGCACACGAATGGCACGTCAGAAACATGCCTGCAAACATGCGCATCTGTGGTGTCCAATCTTATGTAGCTCTCAAACAAATGATGAAAACGCAATGGGTCGCCGAAACCACACAGATCATCTCGTGAAAAGTGTGTGAAGCCAAAACGTCCAGCACGCACGTGTCCCCACTGACCGGTGTGTGTCCTCTGCACGGTGTGGCATCGTTCGCCGTGTGCAATGCAATGTGCAGCCTCTGCATGTGCGACCGTCGCCAGCGGCATGTGGGCCTGCCAGCCGTGGCGTCCGTCCAACCAAACCAGCCGCTCCAATGTGCCCACTCGGTACAGCCCAGTGAACGCAGCGCCACGCTCGCCGCCGCCGAGCTCCTCCTCCACTGAAATTAGCCTTCGGAACGTTTGCTTATTGTTGCAACAAGTGTTTTGGCGTTTATGTTGATTGCGACTTACAGATCGCTCTGATGTAGTCGACTTCCACTTCGCTGGTCCACAGCAGCAATGCAGTCGTCACAATCTGGTCTTGACAGAATTTTGTTGGATTGATTTTGAGTTTCCCCTTCGCCAACGACCAGAATGTGCGTTTTGATTTCTTGAACAAATAAAAACAGCGATCGGTTGACGGCACGCAGAATGGACCAGACGGCTTGGAGGCACTGCACAATGGGAACTATGCTGGTCGAAACGACCGTGAAGTACAGGGTGTTCCAGCTAGAGCACAGCATTTGGTTTTTGTAATTTCGCGGTCGTGCGTTGACCAATTTTCTTATTATAACTTTTTCAGCGTTTGTAAATAAGACGTCGGGAATTTGTTTGACACCAAAAACTTTACGATACGTTTGAACATAACCCGAGTTATAAACAACTGAATACGGTATGTTAAAATTAGAAATCGCCTTTTTTAATCCAGACACTCACGCTATTTTCATGATTCATAAATTCACAAACGTAATGAACGCATTTGCGACGTAGTACACCGCGACTCCGGTGGCAACGCCAAGCATGAACGTCAAGATCGCAATGACCACGCTGCGCACAAAGTGCTGACCCCGGTCGAGGTGCTCTGTACGCACAGAAACAGCTGTTCGTTTGTGTGCTGGTGCACGGTCAACGAGCGCTCAATCTGGCGCCACATATCCAACATCGGCTTATAACACATTGTATACGGCGAGTTTCGTTGTAGGTGATCCAAAAAACTACACGTTAAGAATCGGCTGCGGTTCGCCAATGGGTAGATGATGGTTTGGGTTGAAATTTTTAGAGTACAACCGATGATACATTCCGTTTTTTGCGACTATGCAAACCAAAAAGTTCAACTGTGGGCGAAACAACGATGTTTGCTGCTCGTACTGCGTCTGTCGACCAGTTCGTCGTCCTTCACGCGCACATACACCTCGTTTTCTCTGTCGTTCGGACGGACGTAATACTCGGTGGTGCGGTTGATGTAGCGCACACGAACACCCGGCTTTTGCATCTTCAATTAGATACCGCGCAATAGCAATACACGTGCGCTGTTAATCGTGTTGAAGTTATACGACCTACATTATTTGTTGCTTGGAAATGAAACGTTTGAAAATACAATTCGCAATGCAGGTTGCAGCAAAAGCAACTGAAGTGCAGTTGAGAAAACAGCACGAAGTCACCAACCTTTTGTAAATGCTTTTGGTTGATGATGATGACTGCTTGGTCGCGTATTTCTTTTGCTTGTTAGTTAAGGGTATAATAAATGTAAATAAATGAAGCTTGGATTTCATCGTACATCGTAGATTTAAAAGCCTTTTCTCCACAGGAAATAAGAAAGGTAACGAACAAGCAGTAATTTAGGTGATGTTTTTAACTTGAGCTACCACAGAAACGCGCACCATACACCCCTCGGCGGGGCTCGCTCGATCCCCCGAACACATCGATCCCCCGAAGAGACTAACGCGCTATCACCCAGGCGACGACGGGGGACCAAATTTACATTGTTTCCGACAAATGAGTAAATCAAATATCAAATCCGACCCCATATCAAACCTAGTTAATTTCATGAGTTTTTGCAACGACTGTACATAACAATAAAAGCAGTAAAAGCTTTGACGCAATCGGTTCATATATGTGCGAGTGCACACACACATTTGTTTACAAAGCTGCATTTTCAGTTTCACCTTTCCCTTTTCCCTTTTCAGCCCATTTGCCCCGATCACTTCTGCCGCGGCGGCGGTGTCCTGAGGCTGCCCGCGAGCATCGGCGGTTTCTCGAGTGCATACCAGCGGGCCTGAGTGTTCTCACCGTGAATCATGGCCCTCCACAGATCCTTGTAGTCGGTCAGTCGAAGGTGCATTTGGCCAATGCATTTGTAGCCACTGAATGTGCCGCCATCGTGCAGAGCCTGAATGCACATGCTTTGCTGATGTTTGATTTCGCTCATAAGTATAGAGGAGTTTGTACTGAAGTTTGCCTTTGGCTGAGTTGCTTTGGTTGGCCTAACCTGTAAGTTTAAAAAATAGAAAACAGATGAAAAAAAATTACTTCAATTTCGAGCGTGATGTCACAAAGTGAGTTCTTTGGAATGTTGAACACAATCGCCTCGTTGTAGGTCGGGTGCGTCGTGCCTTTCTTAGTGCCAGTTTTCTTCTTTTTCGCTCGTTTTCCAGCGATGTTCAGTGTCACTCGGATCGCTGGCGCTAAATTGAAAAGAGAGATGTTGAATTTTGTACTTTCTCGTGCATGTTTTTCAACAGAGCAACAGACCAAGTGCATCGAAACATTCGGACAGTTGCACCAAATTGCGTGCCTTGAAAATATTGACCGTCAGACGCTGTGCTTTGTTCAAATACGTGATCGACAGTAATACTTCGCCATGGTTGTCCTCAAGGAAAAACACTGATTCTGCATTTCAAATCACGCTATTAGTAGATCAATCGTCAAATCTATATCATCACCAAAGAAAAGCGATTATCGTTTTTTTTGGCACGAATGCTAAAAATTATTTTTCAGATTTGCATGTTTCTGAGCACCTTTCCACAATCGACCGGCAGAATCTCGGCCCAGAAGGCGGTTGGCTGTGCGACGTCGTTGCTGATCTCGAGTCTGCTCAGCGACAGCCAGCAGTAGCCGATGCAGTCATCCACCGAACACGCATCGTAGTCATACACCATCACTTCCAGCTTGCAGTCCGTCAAATTTGAAGTTGGAACCTGAGAGCGAATTAAACACAAGGGGACGTCAAAATCAAAGCCTTTTTTATCAAAATTTGACCGAAATCAACCAACATCAAAATAGAATTCATCGGCCATATCGGGCGAATCGGTCTGTTTGTACACACGGCCTTGTTGCGTCTGTCGTTTCGTGGTGCCTTGGTGGGGCAGCGACAGGGTGACACGACAGTACGGATTCGGGGGATCGCCGTTTCTCAGTGAGATCAACTCACGGGCTTGCACGAGACGAACAAGCATCAACGACAGCGATGGATCGTGTGCCAAGGACACGTTCAAACTGCCGCATTCACCAAGCAGCTCAGCGTCGTGCGACGCGGCAGAGTCTTGCTGAAATGGGCTGGCCAATAAACTTGAAATTTCATTTTTTAAATCCCTTGACAACGGTAATTGTAATGAAACGCAAAATACCATTGCCGAACATTGAAAAGTCTGAAGCAGCTCAATTATGCCTCATGCGACATTTTTAACTGAATAAACGCAGAGTGAAACGAGAGGCACACCCTGTGATCGTACAGCTCGCGGTTGATCTGTTGCGTGTTCAGTTCCCGAAACATCGATTTCTGTTGATGCTGGTGTTTTGGTACTGTGAATTCAATGTCTTTCAAGTTGCCGGCAGAGGCGCTTCGAGTGCGATATGGAGGGGCTTGCACTGAACACAAAATTGGTGTTTATTGTTTGTTAACTCTTTGCACAGATCCACGCAACATTTTATCCCAAAAACATGTAAAAAACATCCCAAGAACATCTCTCAAACACACTCAAACAAAAACGGAACTGACTAAATTTGGTCCATAACCGTTGGCCCAACTTCAAGTGTTCAATCTGGACCGTTTTATAGTTTGAGTGCACATTGCAACAATGCCCATGAACCTTGCAACATTGCGGCGCCATTTGGCGTGCCTGGCGGTGGCAGTGCCCTTGGGCTGGTCGGTGCCATCATGGAGCTGCCCCACGCAGTCGCCGTTGACAATTGGCTGCCCGTCCTGTCACGGTGCATGCGGCACTCACGCCGAACTGCTGGCTCGATCAAAATCGGTCTGCAAAGAAGTTTTGTTGAAAAACCAATCAAAAATCAACAGGCATCACGGTTGACTAGCAGTCTGAATGTAGACCTACGAAAACTTGTAAAAAAGTCTGTAGCCCCGAATTCCAAGTCCATGCTATACTAAACGAACTGGGCAGCGTTTCGGTTTTGGTGCGAGTCGCCTCCACTTGTACCTTTGTTCTGCTAGTTCTATTATTACTGCTCTGTTCGTGGATCACTATGCCAACTTGGCACGCACCTTGGCACGACAGCAGCAGCAGCCACGATCGTGGACGTCAGCACCAGCTCGCTCTCAATGTCAACTGAGTCGAGCGTGCTGTTGCGACGGATCTGCTTGCGTACGACCGTCGCTGGCCGCTGCTTCGCAATCTCGAGCACGTTTTTCTCGTACCTGCAAATTTACTCACGTTCCGTTCAGTTGAAAACGTTTGCAGTTCTGACTGAAAGCAAATTTGACGTTACAAAATTGAATCTGATCCTTGAACGCTGCAGTTTTCTTTGTTCAACTGTTGGACAGTTTCAGGAACAAAAAAAAAACTGCGAAGCTTTCGGTGGAAAACCCGCAGTGAAACGTTATCCGTTGCATTGCAAACGCATTTATGAGCCTGACCAATTGAGTTTGTTGCGTCGTGCAAATGCCATAAATGCGGCCGCAACGAGCAGCAGCACGCAAACCAAGGCGGCAGATGCCACGACGACCGGCTGTGCCAGTGCGTCTTGCAGCACTTTCGCCCAATCAGCGCCGAGTACAGTCATTGTGGTTGAGTCACAGTGGTAGCTGTTCACAGTGGTATATGTGCACGCAATGTCGAGTCAAACGTTCGCGTGCTCGTTATCAAAAGCATCAGCAAAATCACGACCAAGTAGTTCGTCGTTGAAGCGAAATATTCCTGAATCAAGACGTTTTTATCTGTTTTTTTTTCTTGCGTGTGAGCGAGTCTGAAACAACGATGGTCAAAATGTTTCCGTTCAGCGCGGGATGCCATCCCACGCAGGAAGCCAATGGGCCGTGCTGATTTGGTGAGACAGAAAACCATGTGACGCTGGTTGAAATGTCAAATAAATTATTGAATCAATGTAGATGCACTGATCCATTTATGACACTGACTCTTTGTAGTGCGCAGACGAAAGCACCTGCATTTTGTAGCTCAAGGTTTTCCAGAAACCTTAGCGGTGCAGTACATGAGATCAATTGCAGTACACGAGATCAATAAATCGTGTCTCAAAAAATCATGTTCCACTTATCAATAGATGTTCATAACAAATGGAGGGTCAGAACAAAATCAGCGATCATACGAGCGATTATTGTGATTATATAAAACTTCACCCAGTAATTTTTTCACCCATATCCTGCACTGCATCCTACGACCTACACCTGTGTACACAGCACTGCAAACTGCACTGCATTTTGCACAGCGTCGGTAAAAAAATACAGTCAGTCATGGTTTCAGTCATTTTTTTTTAAATGCAGTGCACTGCAAAATGAAGTGCAGGATGCAGTGCAGGTTGCAAAAAATTCTGCGTGTTGAACTTTCCAACCGACATTTCTGTGGAAGATCGTGGAAACTTTTCCCAACCGTGAATTTTATGCGCGCACATGAATATGACAGGTCGAGATGAAAACGGCGTAATTTCGACACGCATGCTTTCGCAATAAGCCATTGATACTGTGTGTGTGTCTTAACCGAATTTGATGAATTGCTTGCGCAGACGTTGTCATTCACACAGAGACACTGACACGAACGAATCGGTGAAGGTGCTAATGAAATTGCGCCTGCGTCTTGTAAACAATCATGCAATCCTGCGTGTGCTTATCACTCGCAAAACAGAGTCACCCAATGATAATTTCAAAAACATGTGCACGTGCAGAACAAGAAAAAACTGGCGCCGTAAACGCACTGATATTATGGAAAGTGGGAACAAACTGTTGACAACGGAAACATGCATGATTCTTGTCGCAAGACCACGCAGCAAACAAGGAACAAAATTCTGTTTCAAAAAAAGTCCAATGCCAGGACCATTCTTTTCAAATGAAACAGCGTTCTCGCAGATGTAATTACGGTTGGTTTGAATTTTTAGATCTTCAAACTCGTTAACAACAATAACAAGACATCTACGGATTTACGGTAATGAATCCAATTATGTACAATCCTACATGCAGAAAAAACGCCTACTTGAATGAAAATTTGTACGCCGATTTTCAATTCTATTCGGTAAGCCGTCAAAAATTCGTGGTGTCCATGGAAAAAATGAACACAGACGCAGCAGCGCACACAGCGGCCACTGCTCACATGCGTAGACTAATTGGACTTTTGTTTAGCAAAAAAGAGATTTGTAACAGTAACAGCATTTGTATGTTTGTTCTTCTACAAGCAAACACACATAAAATTTATTTCAAAATTAACGAATATACACCTCGGCACGTGCAGACATGCATTTGCGTAGTAGTGTGTTCTGCTCATGAATATTAAAAAATGTGACAGCGGCAAGTACATAAACCTGAACAAAAACGCATGATGAGCTTTGCATCATGTGATTAGAGCACTGCACGTAGAGCAACTGTTAATATCAAAAAATGGTAAATTATTCTTGTTCAAAGTGAAAGGACAACAACTGGAGCAGCGGCTTTTTAAAAATGCCATAGCCTGCCTAACCGGCAGCGCCTTTGCTTCTTCACCATGCACACTGCATGTGTGCACTCACATGTACATTTGTATGTATGTTTTCAGCCGATGCAGCATTTCATATTCTCATTTACATTTCTGATGCTGCGCGAGAAGCTGTTTGAAATAAAAATTTAATAAATATTTCAGTGAGGCACCTTCAATTGCTGGCTTTCCATACGATTGAGCATCATAATAGAAGACATTTATTTTGCAAACCGCAGCTAATCCTGATATTACCATTTCAAAACGGGTTATTATGCAGACGTTGTGTGCGTGTCGTGTGAACGTTGTTTGCACTACAATTCCGCACTTCCGTTACTGCAAGGAATGCCTGGTATATCGCACGTCCACGGCGACTCACACCGATACAAAAAGCTGTAAATTCCAAAATTCCAAATCCGTCACGAGCGTTCCAGCTTCTAGCAAAATGCGTGATTTCTGGAAAAAAGGGGACATATGAGTGGAAAATCAAAGTCCACGTGTGTTGTTTTCAAAAAGGATACGAATGTAGCTTGGTCCGTCAAAATCGTGGCTTTCTTTGAACTTTTGTAAAAAAGCTTACAATAAAATGAAGACGCTGTATTCAAGCCTGACAACGACAGGTTCAGAGAGCAGCACTGTCTGGCATTTTTTTCTTTCGCAAAAATGTTCAAGGTACATATTTGTTGGGTATCATGCGTGGGTCCGTGGGACACAATTCGAAACGAGTCGGGACACAGCCGAGTATAATTTGCGACATCCGCATCGCTTTTAGATTGAGAGCACAAATAAACACACAGAGACACAGAGGCACACATCGGGCATGTGGGATGTGATTGGTCACCGTGTGGTACCAAATGACGTAATCCATTTTGTGACAGACGCACACCCGATGAAGCCCATTTTTTCAGAATCTTGGCATAGGTATACTGCACTGCGCTTGCCATTTCACATAAAATAGATAATAGAAGTTTCCGCCTTTTTCAATGGACTTGGTTTTTTACGCTGTTGAAACTCAAAGTGATTCTCATTTGAACAAAGGGCATGGACTTTGACTTTAACTTGACTTTTACTTTGACGATCTCGGACGTTCGTCGTGGCTTTAACAGAAAAAAGGATGACAGACAACGAACATCCCATCAGATGAAAAGTCACCAGCTCCCATAATGAAAAAAATGAAAAACGCATCTAATTATTTCAAAATCCCACACAGTGCTCAAATATGGCTTATATGGGCATGTATACAGTATGGCCGAATAAATACCGTATTACCCCCAATAAACCCCCATGGGGGATTAATACGTCAGCGACTTTTAGGGGTGGGGGTTTATTGGTGGGGGGGATTATTGTTGGGGGGGGGGGGGTTTATTTACAAAAAAATTCTAGGGGTGGGGGTTTGTTGAAAAATGGCAAAAATACCTTGCATGGCAGGCAAGAAAGTCGCAGAAACTTCTACTCTACATAGAAATTTCCTTTTATAACAGCCTTTTGTGATGAAATTACTATTAACTCACCTATTTGGGGCCTTTGGTAGCACAATTTCATCATTTTCACTGCAACCAGCCACTGAATTCGCTGGGTATGTGTTTCAAACAGGTCTCCAATAATCCCCCATGGGGGATTATTTGTGGGGGGGATTATTCGGAAACTGGTCGGGGGGGTGGGGGTTTATTGGTGGGGTGGGGGGATTAATGGTGGGGGGGTTTAATGGGGGTAATACGGTATGGCAGTCTCAATCAAGGCGAGATTAGTCGCAGACTAGGAGTTTCCTTTCTCAAAAATGATAAGATATCCGCCAATCGAGTGTTGAAAGGTAGAAATAATGAACAGAATAGCCCGAATTACCAATTAATTTTCTGAAACATGTAAAATTTGACACGCAGTTGGGTTTCTGAGCAACTTTTTTCTTTGATTAAAATTTCGCGCGCTCCTTGCACCCTGAAAAAAAGCTGCCATGTTTAAACGGTCATACTGTAAGTTGGGTGGGTCTTGGGAGCTTTCTTCCAACAGACTCGTGTGAGATGAAACTAATTCAAGGAACTATAACCACACTGAGATCCCGTTAATCATTTCGTGCGAAGGAGGCGGTGAATGATGCGCGGAAAAGCCACACAGTTGAAAACTGAACGCGCTGTTTCGCTCACGGACGTAGTCCGAATATGAATTTAAAAATATGATTGGTATGTATTTCTGAAAAAATAATCAAATCTTTTGTCATTTATTTGCAAAACTCTGTTGGTAGATTACGTTCAGTTTTGCTGATTTCAAATTGTCGCGCAGGCGTACATATGTAGCGAACTGAATTTTATCACATTACAGTAAATTTTTTAGGATTAGTATCTAGATATAATAGATAAGTAAGGAGATCTCAGTGGCTAACATCAGAATGTTTGAAAGATGCTTCTTACTGCATCTCAACTCACAATGTAAGCTGGACAATGAATCTCATATAATTTCCATTTTCCATATTTCCCATAAATTACGTATAGATACCTTCTTTAGAGTATTGAAACCGATGTGAGCCAAAACAATGCACGTTTTGATAAGTTTAACGCAATCCAAAGGAGGGGAGCTGAAATTCCATAGATTTTGCAGAATCGGCTTCTGATTTTCCTGAAAACAAACGGCTGTCATTTCAAAGTGGGATGACTTGATAAGCACGCACAGTGGAAGTCTGACAATTGGTGCCAGCAACAGAGCGCGTGCCACCGCGTTTGCGTGCGTCGTGGCAGAGACAAATTATAAACAAGCGGCGAGAAAAAACGCGCCTGCCTCAGCCGGACTCACTTTTGCAATCATGCGTCAGTGGCCTCGGCGCAGCAGTGCTCGTGTGCTCGATGGGCATGTTTGCCAAATGCAGTTTCACGTTGACACAGCGACAAAACAACGACCAGATGAACTCCGAGAAGCGTCCAGTTTCTGTGCGCCAGACGCGCCCACAATTGAGTGTGGAGCTGAACGCCCAATCCTAATTCGAATGTGTACTCAATACGTCTCTGGAGACTACTGTGCAGAACAGAAGGCGCTTCAAGTGAAAAGCAATCAAAATAAAACCGAGGCTCTAAAACAATATATCGAACTGAAAGGCGATAGCAAAGCAACGCATAATTTCTCTGTATTATGCCTTTGCATTTCGGTCCGTTTTTTTAATTGGATAAGCCAGCTTATTGAGGGAAAAGTTTTTGTGGAGAAACGAGAAAAAGCTGACCCATAAAACGCATATACCGGTGTACAGATATAGACGTGTATTACCAATTTTCGTGTCCCACTGAAATCACGTCTACCAAACACACAGGGAATGCTGTTGATGTCCCACGAGCTCGCACGAGCTCTTTAGAGACGGCAGGCGCAAGCACGTATGCGTGCTCGTGTGATTGCTCTGGAATTTGATGAAAACGCTAATATAGGGCGGCATGTGGACATGCATATTTGGGCAACAAATTGGTGCACTTCCAACGTTGACGCGGTCAAAAAAGTTTTATGTGAACACGCTTTGTTAAATGAGATTATTACGATATACAGTAAGTAAAATCGTTCGTTATTGCCAACATGTGATTCATATGGTGATTTTTTTCAATTTTTACTGACTTATTGACGTGCGGAAAGATGTTGAATAATAGGTACAAAAAAATAATTCGCACAATTGTTTCCGAGAGTCAACGACTTACCATTGAGCCAAGTTACCGCTTCAGCAATTGCATCGAAGTTTTTGCTGAAAGTTTGGGTTCAGAAAACTTTTGATCAAACGTTTTCCGATTTCTGACACGCTGCCTGTGTCCTCTCATTTGGCTTCTTTACGTTTGCAAAGTCTCACGGACAGCAAAACGTACGCACTGTACCATTGTAGTATTTTCTTTTTTTCCCTTTTTTATTTGTATTCTATTATTTCTGTTTTGTTCACTTCACTCAAATGCACGACACATTTTTTGAAAGCATTCTGATTCGGCTTGCTTTCATGATTTTGAATTGCGGTAAAAAACGGTTTTTATATTGTTTTGTTTGAACATTTGCTTTATGCGTATTTTTGAATAATTGCATTTGCTGTTATTTCTGACAGAAATCGAGTGCCAGCTGAAAAACAATATTGAGTTCTGAAATGGACCTCCTTAGATGTAATGATTATCACTCTAGACTGCCGAAACAATCCGAGCGGTTGTGTTTGAAGACGTGTGCGTGACAAGGATGTATGCGTGTGTGTGTGTGTCTCACAATTAAATATCAATTTCTTTTGTTGTTATTATTCAACTCGTCGATAAAACGGCCAGTCCTCTTTTCTTTCCTTTTACTTCGTTAATCCGGTCAATTCACTTTTTAGTACGAAACAATGAGATGGTTAGCAAAACGGGACCTTGATACAACGAAACGAACAAACAATAAAACTGGTGGACTGGGCAAATAAAACACGCTCCCAGCCCTTATAACACGACAAACACCGTAACCCAACAACCTGCACACACAAAAAGGTACACAAAAAGGCGGCTGCTTAAACATGCCATTACAGTATCTCCCCTTCACTTCGTGACTGCCACTGTCACGACAAGACGGTGCCGGTTAATGAAGTGTCGGTTCGGCTGAACGCACGTCCAGAACAGCCTCAATAAAACAACAAAACTCAAATCACAACCAAACAGCATCGAGAACGCAGAAGCGTTAACCAATTAAACAAGACCACAATTATTACTCAGAAAAGAGTAGCTTAGCGTCTGCACGCACGCACCCTGTTATACGCAGTCAACCCGCACACTCTCAGCACGCACAGAGGCCACCGTCACAAAGCCCAAGCACGAGGCTTAAGTAGGCCATTACAGGACCCTACTCCCCCATACGGAGCGACCTCGCGACGATTTTCTCCCTACGTAGCCGAGTGTCGGAATCCTACGCAACCACGAGAACATGCCAGAGGCCTGCACAAGCTCCTGAATAATACAAACAAAACGAAACACAAGGTTACCAAATTACACCCACATTTCAACCAAACAATCAATCTACCGGAAACATGAAACAAAACAAACTGTTAGAATCACTGTTGCCTGAAAACCTTGAAATTTACACAAACTTGAAACCTTGAACCGCAAACACGGAAAACCTAAAATTCATGAACTGCAAAGACCCGAAAAAAATCAATACCATGAAACTACAAAACTGGAAAACTTGAAAACAATTACAACATATTTGATACAAAGCTAAACTACTTTTTAATGCAACCCAACAAGTTTTTACCGCCCCTCTCGAAACAATCCAAACAACTTCTGTACCGGGGGCCTCGCAACTTGACAAAACAAATCAAAAATACTGAAAATAATGAACTGCGAAACAAATTCAAAATTTTGTTTGACATTGACGAAACTGTTACTGAAAGGTGGCCAGTGATTTAAACGAACAAACCAAAAAGCGGAAACCCAAACGGCAAAATAAAACAAACAATTGAGATTTCTGAGACCCGAGGAAACATTGAAGAACACAAACAGGCTGAATTTAAAACTCAAGAAAATTTTACTGACTGAAAACACCTGAACTACCATTAAACCTGTTTACTCTTACCATACGAATAAATCACCATTTCAGTAGCTCGACAATTGAATTATTTATTGTTCCATTGCTGAAATGTTATTGTTCTGTTGAATTGCTGAATGAATTGCTGTTGAACAGTTGCAGTTGAAAATCGACGATCATCGATAACAGTCACCCTCTCCCCAGGATGAAAACGGGGGTTCCCGACGCTTCGAATCCACCACCGTCCCCCTTTCAGCTTGCGACGACCCCGGCGCAACCACAACTGCTCAGTGTTTGCGAACTTGAACTCCATTATTTTTCGTCGCCATCCGCATCTCACCGCTCGTCCATCCATCCACCTCGATGACCAAAAGCCTCCATGCTCATGGCCTTCGTGCTCGACGCTCACAGACTCCAATCGTCCATCCATCGTCGCCGATTTCAAGCCCTCCATGGCCTCGTACTGCTGTTTTCCGACCTCAGATCGCTGCTCCTGCATCTGCAACCATTTAGTTTGATGCTGTCATGCAAATTCAGAATGCAGAACCACACAACAGCAACCGTTCATCACAGAAGTCGATTGTAACATCTTCAGTTGTCGTCACTCCAATTCACCAACATTAGAATCAAGCAGACACGCGGTGTTTTTGCAGGGCTATGACTGGCCAGGTCACACCACAGCAAACTTCCATGCGCTGCACAAGATGAAAACTGCATTTTTGATGTCAGACTAATCGTTGGTCCTCAGGCCATCCACCATCACCGCCGTTGTCGCAAACCAAACTGGAGCTGGCGCTATACACTCGACAAAGTGACCACCGGTGGATTTAAAGCTGCCCACCACTCCATTGGCTCACTCCATTTAGTAGCGCGTCAGTGGATTTTACGTGCCCTGCTCAACATTGTCCTCCATGACAAAGCAGATCCATCCCCATCGTGCAGACGACAGCGCTCTAACACCTTTTGTCTCCTTTCCGTGCAACGACTGAACTGACGATCGTCACAATCAACGCACCATCCAAAAGCAACTGCTGTTTTGCCGGCAAATTTGTGGCTCTCGAATTCTGAAGTGGGCAATTGTCATCGGCGTTTCAGTCGAGCAGAAAATCTTCCGGACAGACAACTCTATTGCGTTGCGACGTTTACTCTGTTGTTCCATAACTGTTGATGGTATAATCGAACAAAATATCAGATTCGCCGGCTGCTCCCAGGTGTTTCAGTCGCTCCAAACAATTCCATTTACGCTTTTACTGCTGCTGCTGAATTTCGCCGCCAACTATCCAGAAATTGGCAAAAACGACATGGAACTTGGCAGCTGCTGGATATACCGACCATCCAAGCCCAGTCAAACAAAACAATGAAGTAAGACGATAACAGCGGCGTCCATTGGCAGCAACGAAACAAAACAGTGGCTGTTGGTTTTCCAATCTTTCCTCGGTCTCTCGTTTCTCCTCCATCTTAAGCCCTTCGCACCACGACACCACCGCTTGCATCAAAGTCACCAGCGATCTTTCTTGGCACCGCCGAATACACAGCTGCTCGTTTCGGACAAAACAGCAACGTGTGGCCAAGATCTTTGCAACTGAAGCATCGCCGTTCACGCACACGAACATCGTCTTCCTGACGTTTCGCTGTTGCACAGGCGCTCTTCTGCAGCTTGCCACAATCGTCCGCTTTGTTTGTAACAAATCGCAACAAGTTTCGGCCGTCGTCAACCATTTCGTCTTCATCAGTGGAGCTGTCGGTCGTTTCGTCCTCATCGCTGGAGCTGTCGGTCGTGCGAGTTGCCAAGCCATTGAGCCGATGCACAGAAGCAGCAGTCTCGGTCAGTTCTAGTTGGTCCTCTGCGTCACTGCTTTCGATAGCCCGATCTTCCACTGACAGCGATTCCATGGATGCTTCACGTGTTGGTACTTTAGCCGTAAGCACGTAACGTTGCTCGGCCTCGTTGTAACGCATCTCCGTCGACCATACTGCACTTGACTCCTTCAGCTCTGGTGCCACGCTTCGCAGTTTTTCTTTTCGCACCCAGATCGAATCCATCTCACAGCCATCAGATCGCATCACTTCCACCCATTTGTGTGTCGGTTCTTCAGCGAGCACTACAAACGGACCAAGCGAACATCCTTCGAACTGAAACGGCCTGCTCAACGCTGCTTCAGCGCCATACACAAACACTCGTTGACCTTCGAAGCGGCTTCCGGCTTTGTCCATCCGCTGCCAAGTTGGTACACAACCATGTTCCATCGAAGACAGACGTTCGCCATCAAGCTGTTGTCGTGGTGATAGTTGCCGTTTCAACACCTCCATCGTGCACTCCATTGCCTCCGCTTTCGACATGCCCTCTGCAACCAGTAGCTTCAGCATTTTTCCAGCCAAACGACTGTCGCTGTTCGGCAACTCGGCGTGCTGTTGATCTTCCGGCAGCAAATACGGCACTTCGTCCACTTCAACTGGCGGCGCACAGCAAGCATCAGCACATCCAGCGCTCCACACGCTCTCCATCGGCCTGCCAAACACCAGATGCTCGCAGTCGTTCTCTTTCCCCGTTGGCAACACGTAGAAGTCGGCGTGCGTGTTTTTGTTTCCAGATCTTGCCCACAATCTCGTTCGTCCACTGAATCGAATACTCGCACCTCCGAGTAGACTAACTCCGACAACATCGCATTTCTGGATCTTCGGTCGCTTCCCTGTTGTCGCTCGGATACGATCGAGCAAGGCGGCTGGCACGACATTCACTTCTGCACCCGAATCACGCAGCGCACGGCATCTCACCCCGTTCAGTTCGACCGACAGATACGGCAACGTGTTGGTGTGCGGCTTCTGATGTTTGATTTGAAGCAGACCAATCGTCACATTTTGTAGCTGCGAATTCACGGCGTTCAGTGTTGTGCATTGACGGAACGTGTGACCAGGTTCGTTGCACGCGTAGCATCTTATATCGGCTGCGTTTCGTCCTTCTCCACGATAGATGCCATGCTGCGGTCCCATGGTTCGATTCTCACGTGCGCCCCGTTGCTCGGCTGCGGTTGGTGGTTGAAAGCGTTGGTCGTTGTTTCCATCGCTTCCCCGTTTTTCAGGAACGTCTGAATCGCTCCAATGGCCTGAACCATTCCTTCGAGATCGTCAGTGTCCACCTCTTTGAAGACCAACCAATTTCGCAGCTTTGCCGGCAGACAGTTGTACAGCTGATGTGCCAATCGAAGGTCACGATTCTCCTTCGTCTCTGTTGCGAGCATTGGTGCCATCATTCGATTCAGTTCGTTCACTGTCTCCTTCGGGTCGGCGTCCATCGCCATTTCGAACATTCGCAGCTCCTCGAGCCTCCTGGCCTTCGCTAGCTTCTCGCCGAACATGACACCCAACACCTTTACGGCTTCCTTGAACGATGCTCGCTGATCGACATTCAGAGTGTCGAACGACAACCTCGACTTGGCTGACATCAAGTACTTCAGGACTATTGCTTTTTCGTCGTCCTTGCTGATGCCGTTGTCGTGACAAGCGTCCTCCAAGCGCTCTACGAATCGCCACCATGATTCCGCTCCCCAGTCGTACTTGTCGAACACTTTTGCCAGCTTTTGTGCTTTGCCGGCCACGACCTCACGCCGTTTTGCCGTCATCGGTGTCTCTTCGTCGGACGACTCTTCCGTCGAACTCACTCGACGTTCGATCACTTTTCGCGGTCTTCCCCTCGTTTTTGTTGGTCCTCGCACCGCGGATCTCCTTTGGGCTCGTGACCCTCCATGGCCATTGCCCTCGTCGTCGCTCGTTTCCAAAACCACCGATGTCGTCTCACTCGGCGTGACCACCGTCACCTTTTTGGTCGTTTTCGGCGTCACACTTTGTCCAGCTCCACTCGACGCTGCTCGTGCACTGCTGCGTGTCATTACTCCTCCTCTCCCGTGCGCTGGCCCTCCATGGCCTCGTGGCGCTGGCCCTCCATGGCCTCGTTTTCGGTTGTTTTTGATCGGCGAGTGTTTGACGGCTCCAGCAATCTGATCCAACACAGCGTCGCCGTCCGTCACCGCTCCGTCTCGCGCGTCAGTCTCCTCAGATGTCCTTTGGGCTCGCGACCCTCCATGGCCATTGCCCTCGTTGTCACTCGGGTCGCCGTCCCTCTCGCTCTCGTCCGTCATTTCGCGCTCAAGCACCGGCATTGTTGATCGATCCCGACGCTTCGATTGACAGAAGTTGATCGCAGGAGCTCCAAGCTAACCGCGGTCCTCCATGACCATTCGAGCGGTGCAAGGGCTCAACTGTTTGGACGCTCCACTCCTCGTCGCGCACGCAACCGATGAATTCGGCGGGACCTCCACTGAAATGGGCCTCCTTAGATGTAATGATTATCACTCTAGACTGCCGAAACAATCCGAGCGGTTGTGTTTGAAGACGTGTGCGTGACAAGGATGTATGCGTGTGTGTGTGTGTCTCACAATTAAATATCAATTTCTTTTGTTGTTATTATTCAACTCGTCGATAAAACGGCCAGTCCTCTTTTCTTTCCTTTTACTTCGTTAATCCGGTCAATTCACTTTTTAGTACGAAACAATGAGATGGTTAGCAAAACGGGACCTTGATACAACGAAACGAACAAACAATAAAACTGGTGGACTGGGCAAATAAAACACGCTCCCAGCCCTTATAACACGACAAACACCGTAACCCAACAACCTGCACACACAAAAAGGTACACAAAAAGGCGGCTGCTTAAACATGCCATTACAGTTCAAAAAAGCTAGAAGTTCAGATCTGTTTGTTTTGATGTTCTTGCGTTGTGGCCCACCGGTGCAGTTTTTGCTGTGATTAGAGTTCTCCATATCAGTCGAACCGGGTTTTCAGGTTTGAAAAAAACTAAGTTGAATTACGATTGCTTGTTTCTGTTTGTTCTCTAAGAAGCTAGAAATCTTATGAAAAATTTGGAAAAACAAAAAATAAAAAAAACGCAACCCGAAAACTTTGTATAACCTGTTTCACAACCCCTCTTGCTCACTGTCACGCACATGTACATGTTCATCAACTGAGAGCGAAAGTGTCTCTCAGAGACCTTTCATTATCTCCGAAAACGGTCGGGGTGTTATTTTGTTCCACTCCAATTTTTCATCAATCCAAGAACGATGCATGATGAGTTAAAAATGGATTTTTAGCTGCGTTTTAGATAACGTTTTTTTTGAAATATATGGAGCCGCAGCCGAATAATGGGAAATTAATAATACTGTAAATGTAATTTTAGCTTTTCTTTGAAACACTCTTGTTTCAAGCTGATTTCAAACCACATACGTTTCATGAGAGCTGGATGACGTGTCATTTTCAAGCTTCTTGGTTTCACAGAAAACGAGCAATTTCTGGAACTGCAGTGCCAGTTCAGCCTTTTTTTGTTGCTAATTTGTCGCGTTACAATTGCACATTTTGTTTTGTTTTCAGAGAAAATTGCTTTTCTTTCATTTCATTTCAAAGACACGAAAGAAGAAGTGTTCACAAATGAAAAATGTCCAAATTGTGTCACCTGTACTGACGCATGTTTGTCAAAAATTTGACATAAACCACATGTTACAGTTGCTGGTGCGAAACACCAAACTTTTGCATTTGAGAAGTTTTTGGTTTTATTTTCATTTGCGGATTGTCCTTCCGTTTTCATGCAATAGATTCTGCGTTGTTCAACAGAGCCACGCCACCGGTGCCATGACGTGCGTGTTCATCATGATGAGCTTTTTCAAAGTTCGGTAATACTGCAAAACAACAAGTACGTTCGGTCCCAGTGGAAATCTTTGGTGACCAAAAAAAGTGCTCATTTGTGTGCGGATACAGTCTGTGTTCATGACTGACCACTGAGAATAAAACACTTTTAGATTTACGACAATTTTTTTGAAAACCGGCAGCAAACGTTTTGTATTTATTCTAAAAGTTTGGATTTGCGGTCTTCTCTGTTTTTGCTTGATGCAGAGGACAAATTTTTTTTAAAAGTATTCAACAAATTTCGAATTTTATTATATTTGACACACAATTGGGTTTCTGAACGTCTTTTTTGTTCAAAGTTCTAGAATTTCAGCCATTACATATATTACGAACCGAAATAGACATTCACAGTTGGGTAAATGCACGTTTAAACAAAAATAATTACAGTAACCATCAGTTTTCTTCTGGCTTATTGATTTGATTGTATTATTGAGCTAAACAGTTGTTTTCGACTTCTTGAAAATTTGTTACCTTTGTTGCTCGAAACAAAACAAGCGCAAGATACTGCTGATCAGCATCTCTTTCATACACAATAATATCATCGGCAATTTTTCGCAATCAACTTGCTCTTGTTTCATGCAGATCTGACAGTTCGGTTTCGTTAGTTTTCCGGGATGGAAAAAAATCAACTGTGCGCTTGACTGACTGATTTTTAGCCACTGATGCAGGGTCACTGTGTCATAGTCATTGTTTTTATTGGATTCTCCGCATGCACCTCACCAGCACTGCCGTGCCTCGCATAAATTGTCTTTTTTTATTTTTTTTTGTTCCTAGACGCTCTGCTTATTTTTTATTTGCAGAGCTTCCTTGTCGCTCTCGATGTCTCTCATTGTTCAGCCAGCTAGCAAAATGTTTTCTTGTCCATTCAGTTTCTTCTTCTTCTTCAGGGTTCTCTTCATTGTTGTCGATTTATTGAGTAACATCGTAAAGGCTAAAACAAGACTTGTGCATTATGAAGGCCACGGTGGCGTTGATGTTGCTGTGTTTGTGTCTGATGCAGTCGACGGACGCGTTTGGTGGCATCCAGCCCGACGACGATTACTATCCAATGGTAGATTGGAAATGATTGCAATCACATCCGGTCACCCTGATTGGCTAGGGCTCAAAAACTTTCTGCGATCACCGAAGATGACTTCCAGCCAAACAGAAACTGCGTTCAATAACAAATAAATCGTCGTGTTCATGGCAAAAAGAACTAAGTCGTTTTTCAACATTTCGAATGCATATGAATGCACTTAGTTTTCAAGTGTTGGTTGAAGACCAACAAAATTGGCAGAAATAAACAGCTTTGGCGTTCTACCACGCGTTTTTAGGCCAGTAATCGACGTAGAAATTTCTTCCTCTGTGACATAGCAGACCCCGATTCTTTTGAAATACAGAAGTGATAACAAAAATTACAAAGACAGAAAACAAATGCATCTTGCACTGCAAACTGTAAGATGTTGCACTGCAACATCTTTAAGAAATACAGTCAGTTTCAATCATTTTAGCTGCAGTGCAGTTTGCAATGCAGGATGCAGTCAGTGCAGTGTGCAATTTTTTATTGGTGGAAATGTCAGCGTGAAAGACTGATGTAGTGTAATTTACGTAATATTGTCCTTTTTTTGAAACACCCTGTACTTAATGCTATGAACAAACTTTTTTCAAATTTTTTCTCTTTAATCACAGATGATCAAGCGAATGTACAACCCTCGTCTGTATCGCTGGAAGATTGCGCGGCAGCGAATGAAGGCTGCAGCAGATGCAGCTGACAAAAAGTGACAAAAACAACTGAATGTTTTTGTATAGGCTCGATCAAGGTTTCGGTGAAATCATTCAATATTTGCTTTCAAGAGCGCTAAATACTTTTGTGCTTGTTGTACAAACAATGCTGAATTGCACCTATATCTTTTACGTGCAGTTCAACCTCTTGAATTTTTCAACAATCCAAAAATAGTTGTATTCGCTGCGGTATTTTAAAAATGATCTCAATTTATTAATAGAGCTTCAGTTTTCAATTCGTTCAGCAGTAAACCGGGATTCTGAGGTAACATTCACGGTGTAAATTTACAGTTTATAAATACAGGGTGATGAATTTTAAAACGCTTCGATCTCGCGACATCTTTATTATCGGAAGCTGCAATTTGTACCACTTATACATAGTCATTTGGTTGCCATTTGTTGTGTGAAAATTTCAGCCAAAAATACTAACTCTGTTAGGTACAACGGTACTTTTATCTATTTTACATTTTCATTTTACAAACAGGCGTTTTTAAAGCAAATGACGTCATTTTAGTCCGGATTTGAATAAATCAACAATAGTAAAGTCTGTATGTAAACGGCTTCCTTCCCTCTATTATCTGTTCTCTCCTTAAAAAAGCTAGGTATGTAAATGTCCGTGTCCGCGGGCGAGAGGTCAAAAGTCAAATTTTTGAACTTGAACTTAAGGTTGAACTTTTAATTTTGCAACTGCACAGCGCAGTTGCCTTTTGTTATCGCACTCGCGCGTATGACTTTTATCTTGGCGCATCGCATCCCACCATCCCAACTGTCCAACATTCCAGTGTGCATAGGACAACAAAAACAATGGCACATCGAGAAACCTGAGTTTTCCTGTGGTTATTTTTGGATTCAGCTCAGATTCGTCTCGCGAGGCATGGATTGGATTGGATTGTTTAGCAAAACATGGATTGGTAACATCATCAACCGGTCACCCGGTCAAGTTTACAGGCATCGTATCCAGTAGATCTCAAATTCAGTTTATTTTTTTCGAAAAACAGTTTCTGTGTGTGTCCGATTGTGAATGCATGAATAATTCTTGGTTTGTAAAAAGAATAGAACAACCAAATGTGTTTGCTAATTTTCAATTCAAGCGTATGACTTCAAGGTCGAATGAGTGCATTATTTTCACTTGGCCAAGAAGTTTTTGAAGATTTCTGAAAACAAAAGGTTTCAGAAAAATTAAACATAAATTGACTTGTGCATATTGGTTCACATTTTGTTGACTATTTTACCAAAGACACAGTGTCGTTCACTTGGCAAATGGCACAATAGAGCTGCTGCGTTTGCACGCGCACACGGACACAAGCGTCCCTCTAACAAGCCAATCAGTCGCCATTTGGACAGTGGGGACGTTTGCGAAAATGGCAGCTGAGCCGATTGCGCTGAATGTGGTGCACACGAGCAGCACCGATGCAGAGCGTCTGCAGCGCATCAAGACCACGAACCCGGAATATCTGCTCGCTGGCAAAGGCTGGATTTCGGCAGAGTGCGGCTTGCTGTTGCGAAATTTACAAGAGTCCATTCAACTGGAATAGCTGTGGTGAACATCTTTGTTAACACTTATTTCAGAAGGTGTCCGTATCCACAAGAATTGGTCGTCGACTACCATGGCCTCTATACGGTGCGTAAGATTCAACTGATCACGCATCCCTACTTAATCAGTACGTCGACTCAAATATTCACGTTGCGCTTGGTGTTTATTGAATCAGTTCTGGATCACATACTGTGGCACTGTTATAATCATTTCCGGCTCCAAAGTTGACATTTTCAACGGCCAACTGCCGCGCACTGGCGGTGATCCGAGTTCCCTGAAGCACGATGCGGCCAGCTGGGCGAAAGTGGGCGAGGTTCGCTTCCAGGACCAAGGAGTGAACCCGATGATGATGCGCGAGCAGAAGACGCTGTTCGTCGACGCCGCCGCCGGCTTCTGCTTGAAGCTGACGTTCGCCGTTAACTATCAACACGAGAAGAACCCGCTGAACCAGGTCGAGAAAAAGCGCGATTTCACAGAGTTCGGTGAACATGGTCATTTTTTGTTCTTTGTCACCACACAACCATGGAAAAGTGTCGACTGGCACATCAACGCAATGGTTCAAACGCATCGAATAAAAAACTGCTTGCCCGTGTGACTGGTGGTATTGCACTTTTTATTTCCCACCTGAACACCAACCAACCAACCAACCAACCAACCAACCAACCAACCAACCAACCAACCAACCAACCAACCAGGTGGGTCTGCTGCTGTTGCGTGTCTGGGGCCATCCGGGTGATCACAAGTCGACAGCCAACCGCCCAAAGACTCGCACTGCAAAAACGTCGGACAAGAAAAAGCAAAAGAGCGACAACAAGCGTGCCAGAACGGAGACTGATGGAATTGCAGACGGCGATGACGACGCAAATTATGACAGTGACCTCGGTAAGAAATGTCACATGAAAAAAGAAGATTTGCGGTTTGAAGAATCAGAAGTGCGACAGCATCGTGGCGTAAAAGTTCAAAGATTTAAGGCTGTATCTTTTGCTCGTGATCAGGCCACGCGGACCGGATCGTGCGAAAGGCTCAATTACGCAGCAAAGGCATTCATTTGTCGGATGACAGTCAGTCGGAAAGTGACAGCGATCAAGCCGAAGAGACGGAGAAACAGAAAGAAGCTCGCGATCGCAAGCAGTCGGTGTCACCACGTGCAAATGCAGAGGACAGCGAGCGGTAAATCATTGAAATCATTGTAAATCACACAAAAATACCAAACTCAGATGAAATGTTGAAAATTCGTGCGACGACGTGCTTCAAAAGTGAGTCCAGGCGCCCACCGGAATTCTGGTGGACTAACGGGATCTTTCAGCGATACAAGTTTTAAAATCGAAAGTGGGGTGACAAGTGGTAACAAGTGATGATTTTTTCGTTTGAGGAAATCGTCTGACACTGGCCGCAAAAGAAGTTCACAGGGAAAACGGAAGCAACAACGCAACAACAGGCATGATTCGATTGATTGAACTAAACACTTGAGTGCTATTGATATTAAATAATCACGAGTTGTTCAACAGCAATAGAGACTCTGATCATTCGCTGAGCGATGAGATCGAGCGACTCGCAAACTGGGAGATCACAAAGGAGAAAGCGAAGCAGCGCAGCACGCAGCTGCCGTTCGACCACGACATGGAGGAGTTCCACGAGCTGGTGGTCACGCTGGAGGACAGGAAACACGAGGCGCTGCGTCACGAACGGTAGGAACATGCGAAGAGCATTGACACATGCCTCGGGAGCAGTTCTGTTTGGCGTGGAAATGTGCAGTGGTCTGTCCACAGTGTACGTCCGCATGCGCACACACATTGGGTCGCAGAACCTAACAACTTGATAATAAATAGTGCTTCATGAATGCCGCTTAATTGTCATGAAAGAACAGTGAGCCGCAGTCAATGAGTTTCTGTGTTTGTGCTTCAATAAGTGCTTCAATCTTTCAATGTGGACGTTTTTCGGTGTTTTTTTAATGTTGCAAAGTTTGCTGTTCAGATATTTGGACGCGCGCAACATCAAAGACATCGTCGATCGTCTGCGTAACACCGAGAGGCACCTGAACCAGCTCGCCTACAAGCGCAAGCTCGCCATCGAGCAGGAGGACTACGCAGCGGCGCACGAGCTCAAGAAAAAGTTTGCTGACATAAAGTTCACGGCAACGCACGAAATGGAGCATCTGCCGGAGTTTCTAACAGAAACGGAGGTCAATTGAATAAATAACCATGCAGCGCAGTAAAACCTTATGGTGTTTCGGGTAATCGCCAGTAAGAGGTGGAGAGCGAGATCAGCAAAACAAAAGTTGGCGTTTTTTTCTGTTTTTTAAAACGGATGCAAACTTTTTTGACAGTGTAAAAGCAGTCTGGTAATAATGTTCTTTACTCGAGTGCAAAATCAGGTTAACGTTGCAGCGGCGTCGTTTCATCGATGAACTGGGCGACCGGGAGTCCCGTCGAAGGTCGGTTGACCAGCAGCCGCACGAATACGGACGTACGGACAGCAGGCAGCAGCGCTCGCCGCCCCCAGCCGCGAAACGCCGCTCGCCACCGGCTTCCGCAAAACGGTCACAATTTTTATCTTTTAAAATTTTGCGAACTGATTTGTCAGATTTGCGAGCTGAGTGAACGAGCCGGAGCCGACCAATCAAACGCTGTACTTTCATAGCTTTTTTCTTCGCAGCACTTCGTCACCTACGTTCGACGATCGTCCAATGGGAAAGAGGAACAGCTCGCGGGTCTCGACGCAGACGGCTCGCGAATACAATGACGACGATTTGGAGAGCTGTGAGCCTCGTTTGTTTTACTTGGGTTGTTTTACCAATACAGAACATTCTGGTTAAACATGGCCAAAAAATGCAAAATGTGTACAATTCAAAAACACACGCTGATTGGCTGCGTTGTGCTAAACATAATTAAACTATACTTATCAACAACGTAATCAGCAGCAATCGTAATTTCTCTGCAACGCAGTGAACGGTGTCATTGACCAATTCGACCGGGCCATGCCGCAACGACATGCCGAGAACCGAACGCAACAAGAATTAGACCGTGAGGCACAGCAGAAGTACAGAAACACTCGACTGGACAGTCAGTGAAGAAATCCTGTGCTTTTCAAAAAAGTTTCTGAGTTTGCACACCGTTATTTTTTTCTTGTTCGTGGCTGAACAAAACTTAGTCTACCTTCTCTGCGATACAAGTTTATCTTTTTCCACAGAACTGAGGTCCAAACCAGGCGATGGTGAGCGTGCGTACCCAGACGAGAAGACGGTGCAGCGTATTGAGCAAATGGACAAAAGTGGCAACCAAGAGGTGACGCTTGTGCTGGACTGGATACTGAACGACATGCACCAGAAGAACATCAAAAATCTCGACCCGCGCATTCAGGCGCTCATGATCAAACATAACATCTTTCAAGCAAAAAAGTGATCAGCTCCATAATGTTGATTGGATCAATTAGTCACAAGTTTCATGCATACAACAAAAAATGTACAAGTCACTGTGCTGATACAGGCGTTGCAACACTCACTTTTGTTTTTTTCTGACAGAAAAAATGTCTCTGACGATGACGCCCGTAAATGCACGTTTTTCAATACCTTCTCTACTTAAAATATCTAGATAAAACGCATCGGTTTTCATTGCGCTTAAAAACGTCTCCAACAGTTTCCGCAAAAGCAATGGAGCAAAACAAAATACTGCATATGTCCTCATAAACAACTGATCAGTTCCATTGATTGATTGATGAGTTGAGTAATGCCCTGATGAGTGTGCTTTTTTTGGTTCCAAGACTCAGCCTTTTAAACTTTTGCGACTGATTCTGTTAAACGATTATGATGTTTGTGTCCACGTTGAACAATGTCGTTTTCATCAAAGTCATGTAACATTTTCTATTTTGAGTGTATTTTTTATATTTGTTTAGAGTGTTTTTGTCCCCTCCGTCTGCCATGTTTGTATCCATGAAAAAAGATTATACCAAAGTAAAGTCGCACACCAAACTCCTTCCGTTTGTTTATTTTTTGCAATTTTAAGGAAAATTGAGCCACACAAAGTAATGGACTTTCTCACGGTAAAATGACTCGCAAACGTACATGTACTATTGTGTCGCGAGTGTCAAGCAAGAAGGAATAGGCAAGCATAAGTGCGTAAGAATAGAACAAATATTTTTTGGTACTTTTGGTTCCAGCAGGTGTCGCTTGAATCTTATGAATAAAGGAGGTTTTGAGTTCAACATCACTCACGTACCTTATGATCCCCGTTTTCTTGGCGTGCTTTCACACAGTTTTAGCAAATAAACTCAAAACTGACTTCTCACGCAAGTTATTTTCAGTCAACGTACTTGAAACCACATTCACCACCAACAGTGACATACACATCACCCTGTTTCGTCTGCAACATGCGTCCGCCGAGCACAGATGGGGCAGCTGGCTGCGGCAACGATGAATTCAGTCGTTCGCAGCATGACCAGCAAACTGCAGAGCAAGAACTGCACGAGGCCTGCTGCTGCGGGTGCTGCGAGTTGCGCACGGCTGTGCTGCTTGTGGGAGCCTGCGAGTTCGGCGTGCTAGGTTGGATCGAGCTCGGATGCGTTTGATTCGTGAATGACTTTGCCTGCACAAGTGCATTCGAGGCAGCCAATCACACTGTTGGCGACACTAGAGTATTGCTTTTTCTTCAAAGAACAAAACGCGAAAAAACAAAAACTTTATCGACAAGTCGGTTTCGTAAACTTTCGTCAAATTTGTCAAACCTTTCTTGGTTCACTAAATTTCTAAGCACATAAGCCTACGCGTACCAACCGTAGGTGTGTTCTCGTTGCAAGCGCTGTACTTTGTGTCGCACGGGGGACGCGCTTTCTTCACGGACATCGTCGAGACGAACTACAGCGAATTCATCGTAGCCACGATCGTGTACGCGTTCGGCGCTGTCGTGGCCGCACTCGCATGCTGGCGACTCGTGCTGCGCCACGTGGACACACTCAAATACGCCACTGTGTGCCTCGTGTGGCAGGTAACACACGTCACACGGCACGCCAGGCAACCGTTGCCACGACCACTTGTGTCTCGTTTGCACGTCCCGTGCGTGCGTGCAAGTTCCCTCTTTCGTATCGTCTCGTGGAAACCGAGAAAATAGAGCAGCTGTGAGTTGCAAATACAAAGCAGAATGTGATGGTCGTGTTGCGGTGTATTGTGTTGTGAACGGCCTAGGCGTTGAACATCGTGGTGATCGTGGCGATGATGCAGCGCCTGTTGACGCTGCTGCTGCCTGGCTCATCGCACGCCGCTCCTCCGCAGCCGACGATGCTCTTTACGTCTGCACTGATGTTCTTCGTGGTGATGGCTGCTTTGGTGGCCATCAGAGTCTGGTGGTCGGTGCTCTTCTTGCAGGTAAACTCAATTGCGCAGCACTTTAAAGTTGACACAAGCTGATTGGCTGATGTCCACACGATCCGCATTAAAGTTGTGAAAAACATCCACCAGCAGAGGCAGCTGAATGGTGACTGATCTTGCTTGTTTCCGGTGCGACTGAGTAATTCACTTGACCATGAATTGTTGTTCGTTTCTAACGGCGGACGGATTCAACTACAGATCTACACAAGCCCCGCAAACACACCAAGATGCGATCAGCTGAAAACGGTCAGTGCGTCAGTGCAGAGCTGTCTGACTCCAGACAAGTACGAAGACCGTGAAAACAGCGTCCATCCACAACACCTGATGCCACATCACTCAGTGGTTGAGCGCTTGATTTAATTTTTTTACATTTCGTTTCAAAAAAATGTTTTCACATGCAATTGAAGTGGTTTGAAAATCGTAAATGCTTGGTCTGTAAAAGTCAACATCTTTCATTTGGGGGAAATTGTTTTTTTTCAAAAAAAAACAACCAACGCAAGGAGTCAGATAAATGGGCGTTGCTGGTTGATAAAACATTTAGATATGATCAAAGCCAATTTCCCAACACAGTTTCAAACTTCCACTGCACCTGCACAAACCGTTTTTCTGAATACGAGTCACAGCTTCACAAAATGGTAGAACGTGGCTGATGGGTCAAGATCAGGAAACAACAGCGAGTATTCCGGTGCAACTTCCGAATTCGCCAGTTTCCATTGGCCACTTTCAGAATAATAGGGCAGATTTGCGATAAAATCTTCTCGGATGAACGCGGAGTTACTGATGCCGAACATGACGTGACCGCCAGACTGAAAATAGGACGCATAATAACCTAAATGAAGCAACCGTCCAGCATTACCGGTATTTAGCATTTTTCATCAAACTAACCTTCGCACAACGCAAGAAATGCGCCAGATGTTTGTGATTGAGATGTCCGGCATTGAAGATGCCAACACCAACGACCAAATCGTAAGCACCAACGGGCAGTTGTTCACTCTGTTTGTCCTCAAGCAGCAACTCAACGAAGTACTCGTTGTAGAGGTTGTCACGCCTTGCGAGCGCAAGCATCTCACTTGATCCATCCAGCCCGTCGATGTTGGTGAAACCGTGTGAGCGCAACAAACGGGCGACCTTTGCAAAGTTGTACATTGATGAAACTGAGAACTGTGTGCAACTCGTTGAGCAGCTGCCGAATTAGATTTTTATGCACAAAATACTACGTTTTTTAACAGTTTAACAGGAAGGAGCGTGAACCCGTACACAGTTGAACGAACATGAAACTGTGTTTAGAAATGAAAAATTTCTTGATGGTCATGCTTAGTTGAGATTTTGCCTAACATGTGTTCTGTGAACTTTTCGTTTTGTAATTCGATTACTAAATCCAGCACTAACCTGTCCAGTGCCAGCTCCAATGTCGAGGACTCGAATCGTTTTATCTGCAGTACTTCCGAGTTCTTTGATGATGAACTCCACGAGTCGCTGCGGACCGAAATACGCCTCTTGCAACTCTTTGTCGTACGTTGCCGACCAGCGGTCATAGCGAGCCTTGTTGGCATCGGCCGACTCGGCGTTGTAAACGTCGTGCAACGGCGCAATGGACGTCTGGCATTGCACCTGCGATCGCTGCACTCACACAAAAATGAACCAATTGGCAAACGCTTCATTTGGCGGATCATGCAATCGCATATCAAGCGTTTTCACTTCTTTAAGTTTACACAGAGGATAGAATGAAATACTTCATGTTGCATAGTGTGTCAGTGCGTACTCACCTTTTTTTCGTCGGTCATTATTGTATTCTTAAACTGCGTCCAACAACCAGGTTCACGTTTTTCGTTTCATATTCGGTTTCAAAGTCAGATGTTATGTGTAAAGTTTTTAACGACTTTTTGAAAACGGTTTCATGCTGATTTATTCACTTTTGCTGGCTGATAAACTTTAAAGATAGCACAACCACCGTGTTGGTTTTTAAAATGCGAGTAAAACAAAACCGAAAAACGCACACACAATCTTTCAATCTCGTTTTTATCGCTTGTTAAAATTTCACGGGCTTTTATTTTTCACATATAAATGGGCGTCGCGTATACAACGAACATAATAGAACATACACCTGTAATAGCACTTGACGACACAAGGAAAGAAACGACAAAAGCAAAAAAGCATGGAAAACGACAATGAAAACACTACGCTTTGTCTAAAAGTCTGAATATTAGAAGCTGTGGAACACAGTTGACAACACCAATACAGCAGCGTCTATGTGTTTGTTCTGCACCTGACGTGTTCTAATAAACAGAGCGGGTACATCCATAACTGACGGATCACAGACGTGTCACGAGTATACAAAACGACTGAGAGAGATAATGTAAGAAACGATGATGCGAAAATAAAAAAAAACTCATTTTATTTGTGCAACAAAGAGACTTGCACTGGATCATAACAGAACTATTCAATTTGGTTCTTTTCGAACGACATTAGTGGTCGAAGAAAATGAAATACGCATGTAGCTGGTAGCATGAATACGAAGCAATCACTGAAGAGCTAAACTTGAACTGTTGGTGAACGTGAACTTCAACTAACACCTAGCTGTAATGTCACTGTATGTACTTGACGGGTAGAATGGAGCATTTCATGTACAAAACGTGTTGCTGATGTGTGTCATCGTGTGTTTGGTAAGTGAGATTGGGAGAAATTGACGGGCATTGTTTCAACGTCGCACAAAGGAGTATCTGCTTCATAAATTTCACAATTGAGTACCAATACACGTTGCAGAGCATTCTGAAACGCTGGATCACACTGAACAGCGTGTTGCGAACGCGTCCGATGCTCACTACCTCCTGGCACTGTCGACAATGACCACTCGCTCGAAATGCTTCGGTGCTGCCGAGCCGACCAGCGGACGACCGTCCTCCTTTGAGATGAACAACTGCAGACCTGAACGTTGCAAGAAAACTCACAGTATTTCGCCACAATATTTTTTTCTAGTTCTGTACTCAGTGCGCACATAATGGATAATAAATCAGTTTCATTATTGCAGTACAAAATTTGCTGACGTGACGTGACCCTGGTCACTGACATGCGACCGGTTCACTTGTCGCAATGCCGCATTGAGGATGAAACTAATTTGCATTCCACGTGTGCAAGCGCACTGAGGCGCCGATCGCCGGACCCAAAAAAAGACTGAATAAAAGAAGCGCCAAGCACGAACGGCACCAGAGCAACGGCCGACCTGGCTGCTCCGACTGGTGTGCGTCGTCATCGACGACATCGAACGCCAGATTCTCATGAATGATGTCCTTGATCAACGCCTCTGCGTCGACCCTCGTCTGCTGCACGCCGGTGCTGCCGGTTGCCGACGACGACTGGGCGCCGGTGGCGACGCCGCACTTCATCTGCAGCAGCACGCTCGTCGGCACGCACTCCGTCACGCGACTGGCGTGCTTGTTGCTGTGGCTGGCGTCCATCGTGGCGTACTGCTGTTGCTGTTGGTTGTGCTGCTGCTGCACGCATGCAGTGAGCGCGTCAGAGAGCGACTGCCGCTGCGTGCTCGCGAACGACTCGTCCAACAGCGAAACGTCGGCCGCTTTCGATGAGACGGTCGACGCCGAGGAGACGCGATGGTTGCTGCCAGCCGCCGGCTCAGTGGGCAGCCGCTGTAGTGCCGCTGCTCGCAGTTGTACAGCGGCCGGCTGCTCATTCGCTGACGGCTGTGTCCCAGCGGTGGTGCTTGTTGACGCACCGGCCACCGGGGCACGACTAGAAGCTGCCGCAGTGCGAGTGGCTGCCGATGACGCCTGCTGTGCATTGCCGACTGCGCCAACGGAGCTGCACGCAAGCAGTGACGCGTCGTTCGCGGTCAGCCACAGCTCGTCTGAACGAAACACAGAAACACGTGAGACCAGCTGATCACGCGCAGTCTGTCGTCGGTGCTCACTGCGCGCTTTCGTACATTTCACTTGCATATGTGCTCTATCAAAGTCTCGTCCCCCGAACACAATAAACAGGCGACCAGTAACTCATAGGCAATCGGCTGATTGGATGTATTCGATTTGGGCACATTGCTTGGACGCACTCAGCATTGGCAACAACCTTGCGACGGTGGCATGCTGGTGCGCGACGGTCGTTGCGAGGCAGCAGCCGTGTCGGCGACGGACACGGACGACGCGGCCGACGAGACAACGGACAGTCGCTCGGTGGCGTCGTGCTCTGCCAGCAGCTCGCCGTCTGGCTCGTTCGCGTGTTCGTCCGTGCGCACGTCCGCCGTGTGCGAGCACTGCGTCACGAGCGCACAGCGGTCCTGCGGGTTCACGTGGCGCTGCATGCTGCTCGTGTCGTGCGCCAGTGACGGACTGCAAGCAACGCCAGTCTGCTGCTGCTACATGTATCATGTGCGGTCGGGTGCGGTGGGGGTGCACGAGGAGAAAACCCGCACCTTCAGTGTCTCGTCTGCACCGAATTTCGAAACACTCACGCATCACTGTTGTTCTATTTTGGTTGTGTTGCTTCTACGTTTCTCTCAGTGCCGCTTCACTGAACTACGGTGTATTGCCTTTTTTAGAGTTATCTGCGTATTTTTCCTTTCACGTCTTCAAACGCAATGACTCGCAGATCTACCAAAATAATAGTCCAAGATACAAAATGGCAGGCGACTCGATGAATTTGCCAAATTTTAAACCGAAACTACTGTAGTTGCACAAAACGCAAACGCAAACGAACACTTTGAAATACGGATCAGCACTAAGCAGCATCATGGCGATCTTCACGGTCAGTCTGCTGTTGTCCTGCCTCCGGCTGCCGCGGCTGTAGCCTTCGAGCAGATACGAACGTGACTGACCGTCGACACCCGAGCCTGCAAACTCGGACAGATTCACGTCGACGAAACCGAGCTTCTCCATCGATTTGCCGCCTTTCACTTCCTGAAATTTAAAATAAATCCTGATCACATATTGTGCTTTCATGGATTTCAGTATCGATTGATTGACTTGACTTTCAATTCCCCAACTGCGTTCTGCTGTTTAGTTTCGTTCAGATCATTCTGTGAACCCATTCATTCACGCAATGCTCTCACGGCTGTTTGTGAAACAGTCATTCCAAATTCACAATCCACCGAACTACTCTCAGTAATGATTACTGTCAGTCTAGATGACATTAATTCAGAAAGATTAAAAATACCTTTTGTTTGAGATCAAACTCAACCACTTCATGCCAAAATCACACCAACCGGCAAATGTAACAATGAGAGGTACAGGTAACAGATCCTTGGGGACAGTGAATGACCCAAAACAACTGCATTCTCTGGTTATGACTGATTATTCATGTCCAAGTGCTTGTTCACATGATGTAACTGCCCTGTTTAAATATAATTCATATTTTAATCTTACACACATTCCATGTCAATCTTTGACCATGATTCTTATTAAACAGACAACCGATAAACTTTTCCCAAAAGCGGTGCGGTTTCTTGAACGTTTTTCAATGCAATCGACAATCATAATCATTCGTAAACACCATGTTCACGTGTCATGTCAGCACGTTTGTCAACACAACAGCCAGTCGATGCAAGAACATGAGCAACTCTGACCGAAAACCTAACACGTGTTTATGTTACAATCGGCTACTAGAAAATACTCCGTGGAAAATATTATTTCCATTGTCAAAACCCCTGTTCAAATTACATCTTTTGATTTTTTAAAACTACGTTCTTCAATTTTCGACAGTTAAAATTTCTATTTATAGTTATTGTGACCCATTATACAATAAACACACCCAGTAAGGACAATACGTAACATATGTTGCGTTGCTTTTACATAACAACGCAATTGATTTTTTGAACAACAGACAAAAGGTCCACTTCAAAGTTTACAACAAGACATTTCACATTCCTATTGAATGAATCTTGTTCAAGAAGAATGTCTGCATCATGAGGAAAAGAGAAAAACAAAAAATTCACATCATAAATTTAAAACATTTTTAAATTTTTGTTTACCAATAAATTGCAAGAAATGAACTTTTCCTCTCGTTTTCTATTTTCAGCCACAACTACAAGTTAGCAAATATTATGCTGACCGATAACAACAGCCCCACACCCACTCCCTCGCACTCGAAGAACGTCAGCAAAAAGGGCGCAATGCAGCGGTTGAAAAAACTGCGCTGAAAAAGATAAAAATATGCGCATTCCTGATGAGAACGATCGATTTTTTTGATTCGGCAAAACCGTTTTAGCATTTTGCTGTTTCGAAAAATAAAACAGCGAAAGCAAAAAATATTTGCACCACCGATGCATGCGGATTTAAATTTTTTTTTGATTCGGTGATTCTTTGCGATTGGATAGTCAAATGGCACTTCTCATTGGCCATATCACGACAATTACGATTGATAGACACAACCTGAAAACAAATTTTACTATCTGAAAAGTTTTTATGAATAAAATCAAACTTCTCTCCGCAGAGAACACAGAGCGACTGCTTTTTTCAGACGTTGTTCAGCTAAGCCTCTAGCACTGAAAAAATATTCTAAAAATGTCGCCCCTGTAAATGATATGGCTCGTGCACTGCGCAGACAGACGCAACTGCAGACAGCTGAGCTATAATGACGTTCATTTTTCGCAGATGGTCTGGGTGTCGCGTGCGCTGTGTGTGTCCAGTAGGTACTCGGGTAGTTCAGTCTGACTTACTTCGGATTGTTGTCAGGTCGATGAAGGATTTCAAGACTTTGCTGCTTTTACCAAGTTTTTGCTTTTCGCATTCCCGCTTTTTGCAAGTCACAAAACACTCCCAGTCCCAGAGCCCCTTTTTTGTTCATCGAATTTTTAGATTCAACTTCGTATTCAAAGTATCGACTTGTGCTCCTCGAAAGCCACATTTTTGTGTGTGTATAACAAGCTTAATAATGCGCATCAGTGTCCAGCTGAACACGAGACAACTGAGTTTGTTTTTAAATGGAACAGTCTCTCTCTCACGCCAACGGCCGGTTACGTTGAGTCGATGCACAAACAATTACAAGACAAACAAACAAACAAACACTAAAGGCCATAACAAACAGCCGTTTTGCACTTGAAAAGTGCTATTTGTTCTGCGCTTTTCTCAACGAATGTTTCGCTTGCAAAAGCTGTTCACCAAGTTCCCAGGTCGAGCTTAAAACTAAAAAGCGTCACCGACACAGTCTGGCTTTCATACAATTATGAAATCTAGCTGTAAATCGCTGGCACTCGAAAAAGCAAAAAACCTAGAACCAAAATACCGTTCCCCGCATTCAAGTGTGCGACAGAAGTTGTCGATCAAGATCATTTTTTAAAACATGATTGATCGCTTTTACTGATCCAACCAATGACCGCCCGTCTCCCTCTGATCTAAATTGAAATCAAACAAAAAAATTGAACAAAATTTGCGTATCCGAAATGGGCACCGTCATGAAAGCGAAATTCGTTTTTTAGTGCATCGCAGAAAACCCGTAGCCGAGAAAATGATTCAATAATAACGAACTGAACTAGAACGAAACGAACAGTGCCGAAAAAACGCACGATTTCTAATCTGCCGTTTAGCATTGCCCCATTCGTTTCTGGGAAAAAAGCACCACAAAAACGTGCCATAAAATTGCCTGGAAATTTTCAGGAAACGGGAAACGGCAAAAAAAATGACGGATGAGCGCACGTATGGCGCAAAGCAGCAGCAGTGACGCATCACGCGTTTTTTCTATTATGGCGTCTGAGTTTTCATAAAATTCAACGGTAGTTCAGTTTTTGGCTCTCGTTTTTAAGTAAGCTAAAGTGTAAGTGGCACTCTTGCCACTACATTTACGTCATACAAAAGAAAAACCAAACTGGAACTCTAAATTAGACACCGTCAAAACAAGGCCCTAGAAACGTACTTGTGCAGAAGGGAGGTACAATTTATTCAGTGGACTTTATCACATTTTTTATCTAATTCTCAGTGGAACCCACTCTCAACACAAAAAAACACATTCAGACATGAACAATACTCAAAATTTGCTATCACATTGAAGAGGCGGTTTTTTTAAAAGCATGTTTGCAAAAACATTCTTTAAAACATTCATTGTGTGCGTGGTGGACAAAAGTGTCCCAAGCAGTCATGGAAAAACTGCCAAACAAAGAGCCATTTTTATTTTTTTAATACAAATTGTAAATATGCATTGTTACGCCGCTAGCCCTTCAGTGAGCCCTTGCAAAGCATCAGTAATCAAAAGAAGACGATAAAACTTCTTCATTCCCACATCACAAACATTTCGGTCTCAGAAACCACACATTTAACGGCACTTTCGAGACCGACTTGAAGAAGCAATGATAATGTTATTCAAAGGTCGCACAATCAAGGAAGTCCCTGATTTATTGCCTTATTGCAGGGGAGTACTAGTTTGCACAGTGCCATTATATCCCCCTATTCAGAGCCGCGAAAACCAGAAGAGAAACACCATCAAACACGACACTGCAAACACAACAGCTGGTTTCAGCATTCGGCTGTTCTCAAAGTGCCATAAATTTCCGTTTTGTGCAAACAACACGGCGGATATAAAACTGAAAAAAGCGATGTCTATAAAAATTGGCGTTACGTGTCAGCTGGCTAGTTTCTACCTAGTGCCACGCAGTTCAACGTGCATTACACGCAATGCTAACACACAGAGAACACATGAGTGTGCGTGCTTGCTTGCTGTTCCATCAATGTCGTGTCTAATTTTTCAACGCCCCGTAAAGTTTGCATAGTGAATAGCATTGAAACTTAACGCAGCACGATGTCAAAGGTTGTTTTTTGAGGAAGTGGTACTAGTTGAGCGTGCCTGGAATTCATATTTCGGTCCCACGAATGTCTAACCACTGATTCAAAATTACCAGCAATCCGAATCGCAACGGAAAAACATGGGTTCTCTCTATTCCCTATTTCCAAAGGGGGGGGGGTACAATTCCGGCCCGCTAATTCCGGCCTGAAGAGTTCCGGCCCGCTCATTCCGGCCCGAAGAATTCCGGCCTGAAGAATTCCGGCCCGGAGAATTCCGGCCCGGAGAATTTTCGCCAACACGAACAATATCAAACCACACGAAGTGATTTTGGTAACAAAATAATAAAATAAAAAATATCGACGTTCACATATTACCGTGTATTTTCAATGATGTTCGTCCTGTTTGCTTGTTTAGAAAGAGAAACCTTTTGGAAAGAAAGAAATTACAAATAAAACAATCATTTTTCATCATGAACAGGATTTGTGACCCTTTTACTTTATCAAAAAGGCTTGGCTTAGGATTAGGATTAGAATTAGGAACTTACAACAAATCATTGCAAGCAAGTTCTGATCAAAAATAAAAAGTCACTTTTAAGAATGTATACAAATCGGAGTGTGTGCAAATTTCGAGGGGGGAGGCACTGGTGCAGAAACTCAAGTCAAGTCATGTTCAACTTGTTGGAAGACAAAAAAATACAAACCTCAGGTATAGTTCTGCACGGCTAACAAAGCTGCAAACTAGCTGCATGAATTTATTTATTCACAAGTTTATTACCAAAAATTACTTCGTGTGGTTTAATATTGGTCTTGCTGGCGAAAATTCATCGGGCCGGAATTCTCCGGGCCGGAATTCTTCGGGCCGGAATGAGCGGGCCGGAGTTCTTCAGGCCGGAATTTCGCGGGCCGGAATAGTACACGAGCCATTTCCAAACACATCTCTCGGTTAGTCCTCGGCTTTCCGCCTTTTCAACAACACATTTCAACACAGAGCAAGCCATTTGACACTTTGATGAACGGTTTCTCATTGGATCAGATGTTTTGTAAACTCCATAAAAATCGTAAAAAAACGCTAACCTTTCTGACGGACACCCTGCACATGCACTGCTCGAGTATGCCTGTTTCCGGGTGTGCAGCAATGCGGCACGAGAAGTGCATCGGGTGATCCCAGCGAACCGCGTGACTGCGCACAGAGTGGCTGAAATTCAGTGCACAACAATACGCTCTGTTTGCCATTGTTCAAAACTGTTTTGAGAAAGCAATTGTGAACACATAAAACGCTAAAAAATTGACACTAAGTTTTTATTTGAATTCCGTAGGAAGGAGGATGGGGGGGGGTTAACAGATGTTAACAATGTTTGATTGGAGTCTTGTACAGTCAGTCAGTCAGTTTTATTCTGCAGTGCACAGCATGATTGTAGAGATGGACTTTTCTTGAGTCAGCTGAGCTTGAAGACCCCCCCCCCCACTGAACTCGTGAATTTGCGTATGTGCCAAGCCCTTGGGGTTTGCCCATTGTGCAACGTGTCGCACGAGTCGCGCACGCACCCAAATAATGATGCGGTGACCGGTGGGCCTGCGAAACTGATTCCTTCATATCCAGTCACCCAAACAAACCACAACGGCTCGCCAAATTCTGTTGCTATTTGTGTTCTGTCAAGCACCAAGCGAACCCAAACTGAATTAGCCGTTTACACACATTTTACCAAGGAACCCAAAGGTTGACGAAAAAAGCTGTTCGTATCAAGTTTCAAACCATATCAAAGTCAACAGGAAGCCCAGAATTCTGACACGCTAATCCAATTTCGCACTCAGCAACACCACACCATATTGGTTTTCGCCTGATATGCCAAATTTTAACGGTGCAACCTAAAAACATCCAAGCTTTCTCGTCATTCAATGCCACAAGTACGTACACGTGACGTGACACCACAAAGCAAACACAACCCACTACTTGCCCACTCTTTCAAGTCAGCACACAGCCGAAGCAAAACGCTGCCAGAACAACCGCAGAAAAACTGCAATGCACTTTTTTACACACGATCAATCGCACAGATTTAAGCGTATTGTTCACGGTGAGGTCGTTATCATGAAAAAATCCTGGAAAACTAGTTTCAAACTTTTCATATTTATTTGCACAGTGCATTGCAGACACAAGTGCTGGCCCACTGTTATGCTCCATGCATATCAAGTTCACAAGCCTTGTTACGTGACTAAAAACTTCATTCTTTGTTAACTCAAACCGAATACGAACTGACACTACGAAGCCATTTTTTGTAATTATTATTTTTGCAGCAGGCTCAAAATAACTTTTCCCAGCGCTGGAACCTATGCACATGGCTGCTTGATGTAATTCAGCATCAAGGGGGAGGGAGAATGGTGTGGTATTTTGTAGCCATGATACGGCAGAGCAACAACGACAGAAAAACTGGATTATAACCCTGAAATAACGTCATGCAGGAGTTGAAATGCCGAGTTACTAATTAATCAATAGGAGACTCGGCAATGCATATGGTTGGCTGGCTGTATAAAAAAGGCACGCTGGCACACACAATCAAAAAACACCAAACATGAACCGGCCAGGTTTCTGGAGCCTATGAAATTCAACAGACCGCAGAATCACGCAAAAACTACGTAACAAAAACTGCGCTTTTAACGAGAATTTTGCTAGCAGCGTCACGGGTCACCTGATTGAATATATTCAGCAAGAAAAAATAACGGGACATTAGATTTTTAGTTGATGCATCATACACGATACAAATAAACAAACGAACTGCCATCATTGCAAGCAGTGTCGTTTTGCTGTGCTTGTGCTCAAACAATCGCGCCAAATCACACATTTTCCGCTTTTTGCTGACACCCCTCTCCAGAATGCTTGCTTGAGAAAGCGCACACCCATTGAAGAAATCAGAACATCGCATGCGTGGCATACATGTCCTTCTCGTTTTCACTTTATGCTCAAACAGACACACAAGTGCACAAGCACTGACTGCATTTCAATAGGCTGGCTGAACTCGCTGATTGGCTGCATCACAAGCGCACAACCAAACAGCAGCAAATAATTCAAATGAACCCAATTATCACACAGTCTATGGCCCCAAGCTGGCTGACTGGTCAGCTAGTGCCTTTCTCTCATATCCCTCTCTGACAGAAGCTAAATCGGCTTCATAAACACAAAACGGGTTTCGAATTTCACTCAGCTTTGAATACAAGAGACTCAGCTTTGAATACAAGAGTGGGCAGTGGTCAGTGTAAAGGACGAAATGAAATGAAAGTCGTTGGCAATTGGCAGTTATATTATGAATGGATGCTTGAAGCCGTCGCAGCAAATCGGAGTTGGAAAGCAAACGCGCACACGTTGGCACTGAGCCAAACAGCTCTCCGTTGGGTCTGGGCACTTTCCAAACTGTTGGCCATGCTAATCATGAGGGAAAACGTTAACTCTTTGCAAAATACGACCAGTGGCACAAATGTGAACAGTGCATACAACCAAAATAGAACATCAGGTTTTGTGCAGCCTATGCTGCATACAGATCAAAATCCAACGCATTTTACTAAGTTCCAGTAATGAAAACAACAAGCACCCACAAACAAAAACAACAAAGCGATTCATATGCGATTCAACAACTTTGATTGGTGCAGTCCGGGTCTCACAGCAACAACAAACACGAAATACTGTTGTGTGGTGCCATCATCAAAGTCAAAGATTTCATCTTCAGTCAAAAAAAACAGCAAACTCCGGTAAAAGATTTTTAACTGGTGCAAACACAACACCGGTAGTTATTGGGGTGGATGAACGGCTTCTTGGCTAGCGTGCTGTGAATCAGAGCCCTCGGGCGTCGCCACAAGAGGACAGTCTCAAAGAGCCCGTTCGCTCCTTTCTCCCCCTCAGACACCAATAATCTCAGCCCTGCTGCCTCGGTTTCGGAGGCCAACGACAGCGAACCCGAATGTTTTTTCTGCCGAAAATCAAAGTAACACAAGTAGTAGGGGAGGGCCACACACTAGCGGCGAACACAATCAATCGGGAATGCACGCTGAGATGTGATTTGGAACAATGTAGCAAGGCAGACTAACGCTGGCGTCGTGTCGCAGAACGAGCCGCCGTCGAGCAGTCGTATCTTTGCGAACAAGGACGCGTTCACGAGCGGCACGTCGCTGAGCTCGGCGAGCACAAAGTCAACCTGGAACTTGAAGCGTTTCTTCTTCAGCAGACTCATGATCAGCGCCGGACACGCGAACTTGGCTGGCGCCCGTTTGCGGAATGACGGCTGAGTGTGAGCGGGCGCGTTCTGTGCCGGCGACACGCTCTCGGGGGCTGCTGTCGTCGGCGGCGGCGTCCGCTGCATCCGCGCAATATGACTAATGAATTGGCAACGTCGCCGCGCAAATCAGCGTCGCCTTCAAGCACACCATATGCTCGATGATGCCGTTGTTGTTTGTCTGCAAAGGAACGCTGAGATATTCTGACAATAGTTTTCAAATGAACGAGTTTTTTTTATGACGAGCATGAAGGATCGCGCGCGCGACACAAATCACCGCAACGGATCACGGAGCAGAATGAAGAAACAACGTCGCTGAGAAAACTTGAGTTGATTTATTTTTCGCCCAGATTTTTCTGTTCAGAACAGTGAAATGACTAAACTGTTCAAAACTGAGCAGTCGACACACAGTTCCTAATCCCAAATCGAAAAAACGATTTTCAGCAAATACTGGACTGTTTTATCGTGATCTGTTCCGGTTGAGTGTGAGTCGAATTTTTTTTTTAATATAAAAAAAAAATTCCAACACTTGAAGCTTGCTTTTACATCAGAGCTATCCAAAAATCGAAAAAAATACATCGCGTATCGCGAAATGAAATCGCGTAACACGATCGGAAATTTGCTGTTCACAGTTTTCTCGTCATTGTGACCGAAAAGCACAACATAATACAAGAGAGAAAAGTCACGACTTTTTTTGAAGAAACAGTTGCTGACTGACGATTGATGGAGGATGATGACAATGCAGCAAACGGAGCACGGAGATGCAGAAAACAACAACTCAGTTCAACAGTGCCCTTGGACTTCAACAACAACTTGGACAGGACAGGTCCAAGCACTTCACCAACGATCGCACAGGGAAATGTTGCAAAGTGCCATGAACTTCAGATTCAACTGACCAACCGCTAGGGTTGTTAAAAAAAACAAAAATCGTCATTTTTGTTTTTTTTTTTTTAAATTTTTTTTTTTTTTTAATTTTGAAAAAAATAAAATATTAATAAATAAAAAAGGAGAACCAAAAACCATAAAAAAAAAAAACGCCCCCCCAAACACCCCTAGCGGAACTTTGCAAATTTTGTTTTGGTGACCTCAATTACCCCTTTTTCCAAACCGTCACCATGCCTCTTCTTGTGTTTTGACCTCCAAAACGTCACTAATTGTCCCCAGCTAAGCTAATGCTAAAGTGAAGACAAACATACCGCCTTGAAATTCGATCAATTCTTCTGATGGTGTCGCGACGACACGACACGAAGCAGCAACCAGACAACGTGGCGCTTGCAAACGGTGCAGCGAGCACAATCGGACGCTCTGCGAGGCTAATCGTCACCTTATCTGCATCGGAAATGGTAGGCTAAGCTTTGGGACGCTCAAAAACTTCATCGCAGATGTTGTCGAAGCCTAAAATCAGTCGGTAAAACGGCCCAAAATCGACTGCTAAAGGTTTTACGAGGTATAATCAAAGAAAATTTTTGTTGAACTTTCGAAAAATTGTGCCAAAATTGAGGTTTTCAGAGCATATTAGAGGAAAATTTTTCGAATTTTTTTTTTTTTTTAAAATCGGCATTTTTGTTTTTTTTTAATCACTTTTTTTTTAAAAAAAAAAAATTTCATTTTTGTTTAACAACCCTACCAACCGCCCTTTTAAGGAATTGTGTTTGTATTTCCGATAAGCAAACCAATGCTAGCAGAGTCAGCGTTATTTTAAAGAAACCGCTGTGTGGGCGCTGGACGTGCTTCATCCAACCGTTCTTTCTTCAATGCTCGTCACAATTCTCTCGCAGGCAACGTGGGTAGGGTTGTTAAACAAAAATGAAAATTTTTTTTTTTAAAAAAAAAAGTGATTAAAAAAAAAACAAAAATGCCGATTTTTTTTTTTTAAAAAAAAAATTCGAAAAATTTTCCTCTATTATGCTCTGAAAACCTCAATTTTGGCACAATTTTTCGAAAGTTCAACAAAAATTTTCTTTGATTTTACCTCGTAAAACCTTTAGCAGTCGATTTTGGGCCGTTTTACCGACTGATTTTAGGCTTCGACAACATCTGCGATGAAGTTTTTGAGCGTCCCAAAGCTTAGCCTACCATTTCCGATGCAGATAAGGTGACGATTCGCCTCGCAGAGCGTCCGATTGTGCTCGCTGCTCCGTTTGCAAGCGCTACGTTGTCTGGTTGCTGCTTCGTGTCGTGTCGTCGCGACACCATCAGAAGAATTGATCGAATTTCAAGGCGGTATGTTTGTCTTCACTTTAGCATTAGCTTAGCTGGGGACAATTAGTGACGTTTTGGAGGTCAAAACACAAGAAGAGGCATGGTGACGGTTTGGAAAAGGGGTAATTGAGGTCACCAAAACAAAATCTGCAAAGTTCCGCCATACGGGAGTCATTCGGGAGGCGCTTGCATATCATATGTGGTTCTTCGGACTCCCTGATTGATTCAGCACAACTTTGATTTTTGAAATTTTTTTTTTTAAAAAAAAAATTTTTTTTTTTAAAAAAAAAACAAAAATGACGATTTTTGTTTTTTTTAACAACCCTAAACGTGGGTGCCTGCGTCAGTGTGGTGACTGGTGAGAGTGACGCAAACTGGAAGGGAAAGCTCACTGCGAAACATCACCTTTGAAATGCAGCCTGCACAAACAGGCGAACAAAACGAGAAACGTACAAGGAAACACAACTGAAATCATGGCGTTTATGCTACTCACGTTTTCAGCAAGATGAGTGCACGAATCGAATAGTGATTAATGGCATCCCGAATTCTTGCGAAATAAAAATGATTGAATGAATGAATGGACTAGCACACCACCAATGAAGGTGCAATCGCAGCACCCGACCCGACACAACCCATTCGATACTCTGCTCACATGTCAGTTTTTCATTCACTTGCTCAGTTTCAGTTCGTTTCGCTATACGTCGCATTCTGAAAATAATTTTGGATGCCCCGACAATAAGTGACAAACCAACTTCGACAAACATCAGTGAAAAGACACACCTGCATGTGAAAAAAAACGTAATATGATCGTTGCACTGTGGTCGTGGAACGTTGGTCGGCAAACAGCGAGGCGATCACGCACAAAACCGGGGCGCTGGTCAAAGGCGTCGAGGCCCGAACAGCGGGAGCCGCGCTGAGCGAATCTACGTAAGTCAAGTAAGTCATAAGCGTTGCACTGGGCTCTTTCCACCCACATCGCCCAAAAAATGAAAGATCAAAGTCTCCATTTCGTACATGTCATCGGAGAATTTTTATCACTGACCAGAACAAGGAAACACGGTACAATACGAATGTGAACACAACAAAGCATAACTATAAGCAGAAAGCCCACAACACCAAAGACATAAGATGAAACAAATGACAAAAAACAATGTGAAACAAATGAAACACGATGAACTGAACTGGAAAAGACGGAAAAGTGAAAAGTAAAATCTGGAATCAGTGAACCAGAAGCATCACTTCGAACCAACAAGAAAAAGTTCAATGAGTGAGATCACAAAAAAATTTTCCACCAAGTACAAGTGAGAAACAACTTTTTTTCATAACAAACAATCAAATCCACATGTCATCTATTAATCACAGTTCCCATCAAGGAGTGGACCATAATTATTGTCGGGACGGGATCCCACTCGATGTTTCACAACTTTTTCCAATGATGCCTGCATCTCTTTCAAAAAATAGAAAAAGAAAAATTCCGCCCCAATGTGGCAATTCCAAACATCCAAGTCCAAGTGACCCGGCCCTATTTAGGGGACTCAGATAACGTTACCACTTTTGAATTCCCGCGTCATGCATGAAACTGTTTACCTACACTATGCGCACATTGAGCCTCTGAACCAAAATAAATGAAATAAATAAATAAGTAAAATAATAGTTATGAGGTCAAGTCAATTTGACCAATTTGCTCAGTATATCATCTAACTCCTTATCATCCGACTGCACATCATCCAACTGCTCATCATCCAACTGCTGATCATCATAACTGGCGTCATTGTGATCGTGATGATCATGTTGTTGCAGCATGAGCATGTCAGCAAAGTACACGTCAGGGTATGTCGAGTAATGGTCGTCCTCATCAAACTGCGCAGTGCCGATCGACTAGCAGAGTTTCGACCACAGTCGTTCGTTCAGTTCGTTTGCCTTGATTTTTGCCGCGTCGTCGTCTGGACCCAACACCGTTCGGTCGAGGCAAAGTTGCTGGAGGAAAACGTCTTTTCTGCTGGACCTCTTTTCTTTCTAAAGTAGCCTTGTCCAACTGTCCCACATGCATTATGTGCATTTTGGCATCTTAACATAGTGCGCTGATTGGCCGCGTAGAGCTGGTTCGTTCGACCAGTGAACCAATTCAGAAGCAGCCAATCATTCAATCACCCAAGTCCCAAAATGTACAGTTTGACCAGTGATTTGTTCTGACCAGCAGTTTCTGTCGCGCGGCCACCCACAGCCGGACACGACTGCCCGGCCACTTCGCGGCGACTTCAGACGGAAGCCGACGTCCACACAGCCAGACCACTCCTGACAAACAAAAGCAATTATTGCGTACGACAAAAAAATGTTGGCTGATTGTTTGGCATCAAACTGAACTGGGAACATGTGAAGCGAAGCCATGGCTTCATTATACCACCAACAACCAAAGTGAGAATTTGCATAGTTTGAGTGATCAGTTCATCCGTATAACTACTGCAAGAGGCTGTGCGTTTCACCGAACTACCGCACCAGCCGCATGCTTCACGCATAGGTCACCTTCAGTTTCCGTGCGATATACGAATCGGTCAGTGTGGACTTGTGCGCCTGATACGTGCTCTTTTCGTCGTGTTGCAGCTGCTGTCGCCGGTCACTGGCAACGTTGAACAGCTGAATGGTGACCGGTTGTATCTCGGCATGATCGCCACTCAGTGGCACAGTTGCGTTTCGTGCTGTGCCCGTTTGCGAGCTCGCGCAGCCACTGCGGCCGCTGCTGCGGTGCTGCCGCTGGTGCAACGCGTTCGCATCAAAATGCAACACTGTCGCACGACCGGTGAACGAAATGTGGTGGTACGAGTGCATGGCGGTAACAAATCTGAATCAGATAAGTCTAAAAGCCAAACGAAAAACAACAAAGCTGGTGAGCGGCCGACCAGTGATGATGCGCGTGCTGTCCGGCTGGCCAACATTGGCTGGGTCCACGGTGTACTGCACGAACACTTCGTCCTCATCCAGTAGGCCCGTATCATCGAGCACACCAAACATCGTGCGACCCAAGTTGAACGGCAGCTGCAGCTTCACCCGGTTCAGCTTGTGCTCTGACAGTCGAAAGCAAAAGACAAGTTGAAAACTTGCAGCCATATGTCAAGCGCATGTTGTACAGCACATGACATCAGTTCGGTTCGGTCGGACACGTTAGAAATAAACATGCTCCACCAATGACACGCAATCGCAAAACAAACCACAATGCAAGCAAACGCACGCAGATTGAAGCGGTACATTGCGAGCAGCATGGCTCGAAAGAACGCCTCTCGCATCAGCGGCACCCCAGCGGCCGAGAGCGTCTTGTACGCGAACGGCACCGCTGTGCGCTCGGACAACTGACGCACGGCGGCCTCCTCCGACGCGAGCATGTCTGCCAACGCGAGCAGCTCGCTGTTCATCAGCGCCTTCAGCCGCCCGCTGATCTTCTGGTGCACGCCGACGGCACGGTGCTCTTGACGACGGCTGACCTGAGCTTGGCATTGGCACGGGCTGCAGTGAGGATGCACTGACCCTTCACACAGCGTCAGAAAGCGTCATTTGGGTCTCTGAATTTCATGCTGTTCATTTTTATCAGTTTTATCGGAGTTTGCTGCTTTTTCGCGAAATAAAATGGATGGATGGATGGAGAAAGCGGGTTCGTTGGCTGACATCTGTTGACACAACCAGTAAACCACTTGAGTGAGTGAGAGCTGATAAGCTGCAACTACTCACCTGGTCAAGAATCGTAATCAGTGGCCGATTGAGGTATACAGAGCTGGGCGCACTGCACTTCACGATCTCAAGATAGTCCGGCTTTTGGAAACGACCGTCAACCAAGCTCAAGAGCGCCTGGCTGGAAGCATCGATGTCGAACTTGACCATGCTCGGCTGCCGGAACACAACTTTGTGGCTGCTCAGCGTTGGGTCAACCGAGAGCATCCCTTTGATGTAGCCCTTGAAGCGAACCTGGGCACGCGAATCACGGAAGCATACAAGTAAACCAGTGCACTTTCTCATGTTGATCGAAAAGCTCCGCAATTCACTGTGAGCCAACGTCACTGTGTACAAGTGCTGGTCGCTTCCTTGACCAACGAATCCCACAATTAAGAGGTCAACATCGGAGTCAACTCAGAATGCTGAATGATCGTCACAAAGAGCAACTGCACCATTGGCGTCAGCCGGGCTGCACATGAGCGATTTCTTATGAGCACCACCACCAAAAGCTCTTTCGGACGCAGACGCATTGCAACACCGTGTATGGGCGAGGGGCCACAAGGCACAAGCATATCCGAGCAAGCTGCAGCATTCTGGAGGTGATCGATGAATGTCGCTGCATGTGATGCGCAGTCTGGCCTGGCTCAAGCCGACACCAGCAAATGGGTGAGACAGACACCTCTCCATAGTGGTGGCAAAACACAACAACAACAACAGGGGTACGTAGCGTGTGACGAAACAGCAACGTAGAAACGATATAAGGCACGCGCAGGATAAGGCTGAAGGGCTGCTGTTTAGACAAGGAACAGTTAAAGGGTGTAGATATGCCGAGTACTACGATAAACTGTGGCAGTGTCTATGCACTGTCCCAGTTGAGTTCAAAGCACAAACAATTCAACAAAAAATGAGCAAGATATAATAAGCACAAACAATGAGCAAGACACAACGACACACAAGACACAATGACAAGATGAGACAATATGCAAAGTATATCAACGAACACAGAAAACCACAATTAACAGATGAAAACACAAGAGAATGCAAGAACAGTGGTGAACGAACTTTCAGTGGAAATTTTGAATCTGGTAGAATTTTTTTAGAATGAAAAATGGAAAGACCGCTACACATCAGACGACAAGGGTGGTCGTCTGACTATTTTTTATGGAATTCAAACTTTCATGCCTCGAGCCGAGAGGCGCCCTTTCCCAGCCTCGGCGCCTACTCATTTCAAACTTTCACGCCTCGAGCCGAGAGGCGCCCTTTCCCAGCCTCGGCGCCTACTCATAAACACGTCGGAATACAATGAATTGGCCCATCCCAAAATACTTCACATTGCATTCCATTTCATCTAAAAATACATCCACAAAACATTCCATTCACTACGGTACTTTCTCTCCCAAATCCGCAACAAACTCCCCGCAAACAAGAGCCTAATTCCTTAATTGTGAAGGGAGAGGCGGTGAAAGAAGGGAAGAAAAAAGATCAGTAAAAGATCAACTGAATTGCAACAAAAAGGGCACAAAATTTCAAAACCATTGGTCTATTCAGCATCCATAATTGATTGAAATTGACTTGCCGAGTACAACGAGACTGTCCAGCGACGCTATGGTCCTGGCCAGTACAATTCACCACCCCCCTCCCCGCCAAAAACAGGTGTGTGTGGGAATGTGATGAATTGCAGAACGGTTTGCGAAATTCAGAATGTGACGAGACTGAGCGAAAGAGTGCTCAGGTGAGAACGGTGCACTGAGCGAAAGGTTGCTCAGGCGAATGAGAAAACTGAGCGAAAGTTTGCTCAGCTGAATGTGATGAAGAAGAATGTGATGCACCTGAATGTGTTGAAGAACACGATATGCACATGATAAAAAAAAGGGAAAACTACAGATACGTCGTATTCGATCATGCCAGTTTTTGTAAGCGGTGGGTCTTTTGAGTGAATGTGAACCTTTTGTGACGGTTAGGGTTCAGAAATCTTAAGGTTCTGGAATGTTTAAATCTGTTCCAAACGGCATTCATTCGAAGGTATCTGTAGCTTTTGAAAGACACGTTGGTCAGGTATGTCAAGATATATGTCAAACAGGGTAGCATATACGGTAGAGTAACAAACACAATGAGAAGGAGAATGACTAGAGCAATGACTGTGACAATCCAATGAGATCCAAAGATTGAAGTGAAGAATCCTAAATCGAGTTCGGGCAGACGGAGTCCGCCTACAGCTTGTCCGTCTCTATGATATGAGAGGGACACGTTTGAGATTTTTGACATTGGCACGAAAAATAGTTGACCACTCATTCGAAAATGTGAGACTCCAGCTGGACAGGTGACCGAGCACTTGGTGTCAATCTGGGCTTTTTTGAAAGGAAGAACTACAGATGAGTTCTCACCCTTAAATGTGCAATCGGTGATAAATTTCGTGTTGTCTTCGCATACAACATACGCCGTGGTGCTTCCAAAATCTGTTTGGCACTTAAAAGTGAATTCAGCCCCACTAAAACAGGTGTAACAACCGGTTAGTTCCTTGGGAATGAGTTTGCATTTATTTTTATTGGAAATTGCTTTCAAGTTTAGATTTTGCAGGTCAATTTGGAGTTCGACACTAGAGAATTGTTGAAATGATGCCTGTACAGTACCTGTAGACGAGGGAAAGATAGTGTAACCGAATGATATTTTGGGGAGATGAAACTCCTTTTGTGAAAAAAGGGTAAGAACGTTATGATTATTACACTGACAGTTTGGAAGCGCGTCAGCAGGTAGGCATGTACAGATGTCATGCGGAAATATGCAATTTTCGCGGTTAAGATTAGCCGCATCCTTGAAGGTCGGACATTGCAATGCGCCTATCTGGTTAGAGATCGGTGTACCGCTATCGCTCGCCCTGGAGATGATAGTTGTTTTTCTGTCTCTAATAACGAATTTAGAATTGAAAAGTAACGAAATGTCCTTCTTTATACCTCCAATCAGGCTGAAAACCATATCATTCCATTTTAATGGTTTTCCAGCAGCGAGTACCAATTCAGCTGATCGTTGCTGTGTTTGTGTGTTAAATTTAAACTCCAATTTTATTTGCATTGTGTATGAAAGACATTCGAAAACTTCATAAACATGGTTCGTAACGCCCTTAGCATGATTTCTAAAGAACAAGCACGCAAAACCACTAGACCAGCAACCTCCATCTTGAGAGAACCATCCGCTTGAAGCTGCGGCACATCTAGTGATACCAGGGGCTTCGTTTGCTTCCACATTGAGTTCATCTACTCGGTCTTCCGGTTTCGTTTTTGAACACTTGTTAAAGGAACAGCTTCCCATGCTGGGACATCGTTTCATGCTGCTCGTTTGAAATTCTACGTCTCTGGTAAAATAGAGTGTCTTTTTGTCGCATGCTAAACTCATTTCCAGAACTTCAATTTGAAGATTTCCTATTGATTCACCTGCTGAATTAGTCACCAGGAGGCATGCCTTTTGATATTCGGGAGCTAGATTGATTCTAGTTGATTGGATAACTTTGCACTCAATTGACTGGTTGGAAGTCTTAGCACATTTCTCTGATGGTACCGACAGGGTGGTGAATTCACTGCATGCTAGAGACACAGGACAAAAAAGGGCCAAGCTGATCAAAACCAATTGCACGACAGGTAGAGTTTTCTTACGACAAGATTTCATCAAGCGGGAGATAAACGCGGATATCACTAAGCCAAAAGATTTACCGAAACGCATGGAGAGGTAAATGAACATCGCAAACGAGTAAAGGGTGATAGCTGTTACGACAATGTACATGTACACATTGTTAGCACAACTAGGGTTTGCTAGATATTCTACGCAGAAATAACAATTGATAAAACTACAAAACTTCGCACCTTTGCAATAAGTACTGCCATGGTATTGGAGACTGCTTTGAGACCATAGCTGAATCACAATTTTATGAGTGGTAATTACGAGATCATGTGGAAAGTGATCGAATAATTTGAGATTCACCTCTGCTTTTTCCTATTTGATGATAGTTTCTAAAAATGCGGTAGATTCCAGAGCGGACAATGAGGACCTCGTACTCACCGGAAATAGTAATATTGATACCGTCTGCGAGACAGCGTAGCTGAATGGTTTGATCAAACTTATTATTCGTTTCTTCGAACTCAGGACCTTTCATAGGATAAAACGTGATTAATTGATAAGCCCATGCTTTAAGATGCAATGTTCCCACATCTGTTACGATGGATGTGGGTTGAATATATTTATAATAACATAGCATTTTGCTGGGTTTATTTTCACATAAATGTGATTGGCAGAACGCTGTTGTTCCTGTTCTTGGAAATCTTGGATCAGGGTTACCAACACAAACGTATTGATCTTCCTGCACATGATCTGCTCGCAAATTCAGGGTGGTTGAATAATGAATTGAGCCATCAAAGAGCAAAAGTTTATACCACCATGCTCGCTGGGGAGTGGGGTCGCATAATTCGCTAGGTGTCAAAGAGCAGAAATTTGGTTTTATGGCTGATAGAATATCAGCTTGATTGCCGATGCTGTCCAAGGGAGGGCCTGAATAGAAGGAACAATTCTGCGCCCAACCAGGACATTTGCAATCGCGCTTGAAAAGAGAACAGTGACCGGTGCCGTCAAGAAACCCCAAATGGTTTCCGGTACCGTTCCGATTGCAGTTTACCTCATCCCAGCAAAGCGACTCCCCTGAGGAGATTTTATAAATTACAATACCTTTTGGCACACATTTTTGGCTTTCTATTTCAACCAAATTTCGTGGTGGGGGATGGATTTTGGAGCAACGAGAGTTTGATACTTCGGGTTCTCTGATGTTACCTGCCAGGTTCTTCCTTGCATTCCACATCAACGGGTGCATTGTTGTCAGTTGTTCTGCAGTGCCAATGGCGGTTAGAGTGAGAAGGATCATGCTATAAAGGGCGAGATTGCTGCGGCGTCTGATTCTTCTGAGCCTGACCTGAGGAGGTTGTTCAGTAGTTTTGAGGATCTCTGAAGTTTGATCGTCAGCGGTATCTATAAATTGCGATGAACAGGTATCACAATTGACTTCACAATTAGCTGTAATGTTTGACATGCCAGGGTACAACGGATGACTGGCCGACGACGCTATGGTCTCGGACAGCTCAGAAAATTGACGACGAACTGGGGCTGCAAAATTCATTTCCTTGCAGATTGTTTCTAATTTTTCAGCCCAATAGTCATCTGAAGGGAAGTTATCGCAATTGTTCAGCAAATTTAAAAAGGGAATGCCAGACGACTCCATGAAGGTGTCGTGTTTTTCTTCCAGTTGGATCAAAAATTCAGGTGTAATGTTCTTTTCCGCTTCTCTACCTCTCTTTTTTATACGTTGAGGTAAGCGATTTAGGGCAGCGTTTATTCTGATGTACAGAGATGGCGTTCGATGTTGCAATGCTATTAAAAAAATTCGGTGATTGTTAAGGAGTTCATAAGATGGTTGAGGTAAATGTTGTCGATGTAGGTCGAGAAAGATTCCGCAGGAATGCAGGTCTCTTTCACTAACAATGATACTGTTGGGAGGCCCTTGTGTTTGCATGAATTCAGTTTGCATGGCAAGGAGATTTAGCATCCACGCATACTGATCAGGATGATCGTACATTTGTTGTAGCAAATTTATTCGTTCACTACCATAGCACGACCAACTAGAGACGTCCTCTGGCAAGCAGATGACATTCTGGAATGATCGTTGCCATGCAGCCAAAATGGAGCTTTTGCCGACTGAGATATTTCCTTGTAAAACAATATAAGGGTTCTCTACTTTAGTCACAAGTTGATATGGTAGTTTAGCATCATTGAATAAAACCTGAAATTTTACACATTGATCTCGGATAGTGTCAGCACGAGAACGCCTAAACAAAAAGATGACGGAAAGTAAACTCAAGACGACTAAGATGACTAAAGGCCAGAGGTAGACGAATATTATAATATCATTGTCAACATAGTTTGAAGAGGTAGTAGTAGATGGACAAGTGGAACGAGATTCGCTCATCTGAGTAAGACCTAGAATAAAAATGCAACCTATTACTGCCGGCGAAAGGTCCAATCGAACTAATCCTGTTGAAGACCGCGGTTCTGCATTTTCATTTGTTAGCTGTTGTAACGGTGTGGTGGTATGAGATTCCGTGGTTTCTTTAACCAGGGCGTACAAGGGTAAATAGGCTTTTTTGTAAGCCATTCCCGTACTCGATTGACGAATACACGTGCCACAGTTACTAATGGCACGGCACAAACATCTAATGATGGAACCGATACGAGCAACGATCTTCAACACTACATATATATTCATCAAACTAAAATATGCTATAATGATAAACACTAGCACACCGACAATTGGTACACAGTGAAGATTCGCCAACAAAAGCCAGCAAACAATGCAGTCTATTTGTTCGCAGAATGGTTCTGGTGGACATGTTTTGCCAATCTTTTCTATCATTTGCGGTCCATCCCAGATTTTCATTTCTACTTCGTATTCATGAACAGAAATCTCTGGTAAAAACAGGAATTTTCCTTCCGTAGCTGGAAAGGATTGGCGATAACAGTGTGACAAGACACAAATTTCTAAAACAGTTGTACGTGCAGGAATAATGAAACTTATGCCTCCTCGGATGCATTCTAAGACGCACTCGAGACAAGGATCACCTTTCCTCAACGCCGGATCTACGTTCTTTGACGAATAGTACCGAATACGGATTCTGCCCCAAGCCTTAATTGGAATAGGTGAGGCGGGGTCTCCACTAATAGAATTGGGGTAGTGAAATTGAGCCAAATCAATTTTCTCGAAGAAACATAACTGAGTTGCAGGTTCGTCAATACAATCATGTTGAAGGCAAAAATCCGGAGTTCCTGCAGGTTTTTTACCCTCTGACTGACCGATACATACGAATTCAGTTTTTTGGATTGTGGATGTCGTGACATTAAGCTGCCGAACGAGATATTTCGAGCCGTCGAAAAGTTCAATTTGAGGGAAAAAACCAACCTGAGAATTTTGAGCACATTTTTGATTTGGTAAGAATGAACAAACTGACGGAGCAAGCATAGCCAGCGCTTCTTTCGATTTTGCACTAACCTCAATCTGCGCCGCTAATTGGGACGCTGGGTGGACAACACAGTCTTGAGCCCATTTTGGACAACCACAGTGATTTGTGCGACACATCCCGAGGGTGTCTAATCGTTTTTGGCCCGTGCAGTTGACTGTGGACCAGCACAAGGTTTCGTCCGCGTGTTTGTGAATTACAATGCCATTCTTAAGACAAAATTCAGATTTGACTACTGAGTTGGCTCTCATGTTTTCATTTGAGCAATGACTGTTTGCACTAATGAGTGGAAACGACAGAAATAACAATTGTATGACTAGGCAACAGCCGATTACAGTTGGACTGAGATTAAAACGCACTCTGTTGGGTGGAAGAGAACGTGCACGTCTTGCTCCATTATTAGATACAAAAACGGTAGCCACGTTGGTGGACGATTTTCTGCGCCTTGATCTGGTTCTCATGGCAACTGGTTCATCTGCACGGTTGGCAGTAGGTGTTTGCGATGAACCTTCAGCGTCTTCGTCGCTAATTTTGTCATCTGTACATTCCACTAATGGGTACAGTAAATGCAAGGGTCTCTTCACAGTCCGACCCGAGGAGCCAAGAACCTCAGCTCCGCGTACATGCCCGTCATTGCTTTCGATTAACTTTACAATGCGGCCGTATTTCCAGACGCCTCTTGGTAGGTTCTCGCCTTGTATCAGCACTACATCGCCTACTGAAGGGGTGTCTTTGGCTGTCGATCTGCCTTGTTTGTGTTCCTGGATTTTCCTCTCACGTAGATGAGGAAGATACAGATCAACAAAAAACTTCCAAAAATTGTCGACAATTTGTTGGGACTGAGCGTAGAATTTCAATAGGCTATCTCTGGAAGTCCATTCCGGACGGTATTCGTCCTTTACTTCGACAGAATCGATTCTTGGACTACCGGTTAGGGCGTTTGGAAACCACAGATCGATCGGACGAAGTGCTGTTACTTCGTCTGGGGAGTTAGAGACATAAGTGATTGGACGTGCGTTAACTACAGCTTCACATTCAGACAAAATCGTTCTAAACTGAGTATACGATACAATACGACGTCCTTGCGCTGCCTTTAAGGCGTTTTTTACAATTGATACTAATCTCTCCCAGACCCCGCCCGCTCGGGGATGGCCTGGAAGTGAAAAATACCACTTAATGCCATGGTTTGAGCAAAAGTCAGCCATCAAGGACGACGATTCAGGTGTCACATGTTCTTCATGAAGTAAGTCCCATAAACGTTGTGTCAACACAAAGTTCGGGGCATTGTCTGATGATATTGTCAACATTGCACCGAAACGACTGATTTGGCGTTTCAACGACAGGACAAATTCTTTGGCGGAAATGTCGCGTACGATGTCCAGGAATACGCTCCTGGACACAAGACATGTGTACAGTACAACCCAAACTTTGATGGTTTTGTTGCATGTACAATCTTCGGTGATGTGGATTGGTCCAAAAAGATCGCACCCAATGTGTGCCCCAATTGGGGATTTGGTAGTACGGTTAGATGGTAGAGGGGACATGACAGGCAGTTTATAAGGTGGTCCACGCATTCGCCTGCATGGTGTGCATTTGTTGAGCACTTGCTTTACAACGGAACGAGCTGTTGGAAGCCAATACGATTGATTCAACTGAGCCATTACATATTGGGTCGAACAATGCATTGACATTTCATGCAGGTGTTTAATAATCAACGTTGTTAACATTGATTTTTTGGGCAGAAATTTGGGGTATTTGGTTTTTAGCGGCAGTTCAGAATTTTGGGTGATTCTGCTTTGACACCTCAAAATGCCGAAACTGTCTTCGTATAGATTCATTTGAGAAACTAGAGCATGTTTTTTCTTTTGTAAGATAGCATGGAATATATCAGGAACCGCTAGTCTTTGGCAATGTCGAAGGAGAAAATTGAGTGCTGTTCTCATTTCTGAAGCAGAAATAGGACCTTTGGTGTTTATTTTACTGAAAAGCGATTTCAAAAACGAGAATTTGGAGCGGGAATCCAACGTCAACTTGTTCCAGACTTTCAGATTGATGAATCTAAGAATGTACACTGTGCTTCGTAACAAACGCAAGAGCTGAGAAAAACGCTCCACGAAGGTATTCCATGCAGTTTCATCTTCAGCCGCGGATGCCGTCAGTATACTCACGGCAATCTGGCATTGACGAATTGATCCATCATCCTTTTCTGAACCCCTTTGTGCGAACTTGCGATACTCTCGTTGATTTTCAGTTTTCAGCGTGCTAGACATTTCTGGCAATGCTGCTCTTGGCCAGGAGTCTGAACTGTTCGAAAGCCATTGAGGACCCGAGAACCATTCACTTTCCAGCAGATCTACTACCTTGACACCGGGACGCGTTAAAACGTCGCTGATGTTGTGTTGAGTACGCAGGAAATTGAACTGGGTATTAACACATTTTTGGATCTCTCGGATCCTGTTAGCGACAAACACGCCCAAATTTTTGGTCGAAGACAACCAGTGTAGGACGCATGTGTTGTCGGTCCAAGAATACGCTGGAGAGTCTTCCAGCTTCAAGGCCTGACGCACGTAAGCAATGAGTCTAGTTGCAATTAAAAGAGCTAGAAGTTCCATGCGCACTATAGACAGAGGGGAACGTGGGTTGGGGTTGAGTCTTGATTTCGCCATGACCAAACGAGTCACCACTGTTCCTGTCTGTCGATTTTGTAATCGCAAATATATAGCAGCAGCGTAACAGTGTACGCTTGCATCAGCAAAAGCATGAATTTGTGCGTCGCAGTCATTTAATGGCTCGCCGTAAAAGCGAGGCAACTGAATTTCGCGAATTTCTTTTAAGTCCGGGATAAGCTCTTCCCACTTTTGGTTGATAGATTCCGGGATTGGCGTGTCCCACTCCAGTTCTTCAAGAACCAATGATTGTAACAAAAGCTTAGCAGGCAAAACTACCGGTGCAGCAAATCCGAGTGGATCAAAACACGAGTTTACTGCACTAAGGACTTGGCGCTTTGTCCAAACACCATTATTCTCTGGAATGGACATCGGAGATAGTCCGAGAATGTCAGACGTAGCTGTCCATTTCAAGCCTAATATTTTAGTGTCTGTGCTCTTCATGCGAAGTTCTGAAGGTATATATTCCCGAAACTCGGACACATTACTCTGCCATTCACGCAATATAAATGAGGCTCCATCACGAAAAACCGCAGTAATTTCATCAAATAACGCACGTGCATCATTTAACGAAGAAACACCCGTGATCAAATTATCCACGTAGAAATGCGTGCGACAATATTGAGTCCATTTTTGACCATTGTGGTCAATCAAGAACTGTATGGCAAATGCTAAAATACTAGGCGCCGAGGTTAGCCCGAAGGGTAACCTTTTGAAATAGTAAGTTTTAACCGCTTGATTTTCTAGCGAGTCCACCCAGAAAAATTGCGTGAGACGTCGATTTTCTGGTGGTATACTGATCATCAAAAACGCTTTCTGAATATCGGCTAAGAGCAGGACGGGATAAGTCCGTGCTCTGATAAGTGTTTGTCCGAGGTCAGCGATACAGGGATCGCCTCGCAAAAATAAATCGTTGAGTGCTGGTTCGTCCGGTCCAGTACGTGCCGAGAAGTCGAACACAGCACGCTGCTTCGTTGTTGCGTGGTCTTCCCTATAAACCGGATGATGGGCTAAATAGTGCGTTTCGCCTTCTTTATCCGTTGAAGCGTCTTCTGGTGATTCTGCAATGATCCCTCTTTCTATAAGGTCCAAGAAACCCTTGTGATATTGTTCGTACAAGGTTGGATTTTCCAGGAGTTTCCTTCGGATGTTTTGAAACCGGGCATACGCCAATCCTCTGTTAGAAGGAATAGGTGTTGCTCCTGGTTTTGGTGGGAATGGTACTTCTACTCTTTGTTCTCCGGTTTGAGAATCACGGACGAATTTGGCATTCTGCCGGAAGAATTCTGTGGCTATTTGATCATCAGATTTTGAATTCAAGTCTGTGATGCCCAAACCTTCGAGATCTTGGAATTTACTGAAAGCAAGATTCAATTCTTTATTGTCGAGTTCATTCTCTGTGAGATTTTCAGACATACCGGGTACTACGAGAACGCTAGCTTCTTGCAATGAAGAGCCGGCATTATTCATCGGATGGTTCTTTTCAGCCGATGATTTTTTGCGGGTCCGTTTTGGATTTTCGGTCATATTCAGATCCGCATCTTCTTCCAGCGGCGGAAACACCAAAGTTCTTGGTGGTCTCCGTTTTTTGTTTCCTCGAACTATCCCGTCCGCAATCAGATACCCAAGAGCCGATGGAATCAACAGCATCCCACTGGGTAGTCGTACTATTCCCTTAGTGGGTTCAGTAGACCGGTGGAAGCCGAACAAAAACTGAATAAAATATCGTGCACTGAAAATAAGATCTGGATAACGCCAGACAGAAGAGTTGTTGAGGTCTATTGCTACTTGGGTTTGAAGGTTGGCGCCATTTATAAATTCCATGTCTGTTTTAGACAATGGTTTAGTCAACACGCGTCCAACCATCACATCGGAGGGTGCAATGGTTGCTGTGATAGGGCATACCGTGCCATCCTTCAACTGTATGTAGAAGGAAACTTGTTTGTTAGGTACTTCCGTACCGTCATCCTGATCTTTATCTGTTCGAAATGGGCGAACAGTTATTGTCCCGATTTCCTTAACCTCTAATTGTAGAAATTTTGCCAAGCCAGGGGACACCCAATTTCTACTAGAACAGCTATCGAGCAACGCAGTAACAC
>JASANC010001630.1:0-10121 GCA_030248135.1 Theristus sp. LFF4_11 | reverse complement strand
AATTGATTTTACCAAAAACACTGATAATCACATCAATACGCGTTGATTGTGACCGTCGCGCAACACTGGTATCGTAATGCCGTCAATCACTGGATCAATGGCAAGTTGATGGAAAACACACACCCCGGGCTAGTTTTATAAAACTTTGCAGTGTAATAGTGCTACTGGCATCATGAAGCATCACAGTTCCGTTTTTGCACGTTAACTGATGCGCCAATGCCTGTTCTTTAACGTGATGTGAGGAAATTGAAATGCATTGACTGACTCTCATGATTTCATTCACGCGTTCAGTGGCGCAGCACTATTTATGATCTATTTTTTTAAACGTGTCTTACTGAAATGACGTCATGTGCCGCAAAACATGCGCTTGTCGTTCAGAGCAAACCAGACTTTCCGTTTAGCCGGTTTCTTCCCGTAAACAAATGGTGAATGTCGAATCAGTCACATCAAACTGAAAATTTGTCTGTATTTTGACAGACGGGCGTTTTAAAGGCAAATGACGTCATTTTAGTCCGGATACGTTTGAATAAATCCACAAGACTAAGTTTTTATAAAACTGATCCCAGAACCAAGTCAGTAAAAAACCCAGTTGTTGACTGCATCAATATGACTGTTACTATACAGTAGCGAAAGTGCAGGGGGGTGGGGGGGTCCACCCCCCCTCCAGCCGAAAATCCTGCCCGTGCACGGGCAGATACCCGTGTACCCCCCTCCCCCCTTTACCTCGACACGGGAACTTTTTACAAGAATTTCTGCGTTTTTCTGAGGCAAAAATTTGGTATTACCCGTGCGATCCCGTGCACCCCCCTCACGAAATTTTTCTGCCAGTGCAAACCCCTCAGGAAAATTTGCTGCCCGTGCACCCCCCCCTCACCGAGAATGCACCTGACACTCCCCTCTAAAATTTGGCAAACACCCCCCGCCCCCTCACCCAAGGTCCCGCTTTCGCTACTTTTACTATATCGAATCAAATTGAAATCAAATAGAATTTGTGATTGTGTCGATGTGAGCTGGCCGTGAGGCAAACAAATAAAATTGATTCTTGAAAAAAGAAAGTGGTCTAGCGTTTCGAATTGTTGTTTACGTTACGTGGCATTAACTAAAAATCAAAACCAAACCAACGATCAGGTGAATGAACGACAAACGCACAAACCACAATCAAATTCGAATGAATGTCTTTTTGTTTGAGTTCAAAACTTTAGGAAACCACCCACCAAATTCATGAACGGATCGAAACCGCGTAGAATGCCTTGCACTTGTCGGCCGCCGTTGATCTTCAACGAGATCTTTTTGTCCATGTACTTTTTCAATTCTGGTGGGTGTGTTTTGCTCATTTTTGAAATTAATTGCTTGTTGCAGTTTTGAGCAGCTTTCACAGAGCGAGTTTTAAATTTTATCTCGCGTTGATAAGCTGATGACACCTGAAAACTTGTTTGTTTTGTTTTGTTCGTCATAGTTGTTCCAGAGCCGAGGCCGAGGGGTTGGGGCCAGTATAGGGTTGTTAAAAAAACAAAAATCGTCATTTTTGTTTGTAAAATTTTTTTTAAATTTCAAAAATCAAAGTTGTGCTAAATCAACCAGGGAGTTCGAAGAACCACATTTGATGTGCAATCGCCTCCCGTATGACTCCCGTATGGCGGAACTTTGCAGATTTTATTTTGGGTGACCTCAATTACCCCTTTTCCAAACCGTCACCATGCCTCTTCTTGTGTTTTGACCCCCATAACGTCACTAATTGTCCCCAGCCCAAATGAAAACACACATACCGGCTTGAAATTCGATCAATTCTGATGATGTGTCGCGACTAGGGTTGTTAAAAAAACAAAAATCGCCATTTTTGTTTTTTTTTAATTAAAAAAATTCAAAAATCAAAGTTGTGCAAAATCAATCAGGGAGTCCGAAGAACCACATATGATATGCAAGCGCCTCCCGAATGACTCCCGTATGGCGGAACTTTGCAGATTTTGTTTTGGTGGCCTCAATTACCCCTTTTCCAAACCGTCACCATGCCTCTTCTTGTGTTTTGACCTCCAAAACGTCACTAATTGTCTTCAGCTAAGCTAATGCTGAAGTGAAGACAAACATACCGCCTTGAAATTCGATCAATTCTTCTGATGGTGTCGCGACGACACGACACGAAGCAGCAACCAGACAACGTAGCGCTTGCAAACGGAGCAGCGAGCACAATCGGTTGCTCTGCGAGGCGAATCGTCACCTTATCTGCATCGGAAATGGTAGGCCAAGCTTTGGGACGCTCAAAAACTTCATCGCAGATGTTGTCGAAGCCTAAAATCAGTCGGTAACAGTAGCGAAAGTGCGGGGGTGGGGGGGTCCGGCCACCCCCCCTCAGCCGAAAATCCTGCCCGTGCACGGGCAGATACCCGTGTGGCCGTGTACCCCCCCCCCCCTCCCCCCCTTTACCTCGACACGGGTACTAGACTCCCCCCCCCCACCCTAGAGATGTCAAAAAAATTTTCCATTTTTTTCTTAAAAAAAATTTTTTTTTAAATTTTTTTTAAATTAAAGTTGTTCAGAATTTTTCAGGGAGTCCGAATATCACCATCTGAGGAGCCACCGACTTACCATATGACCCCCACTCATATGGGAGGAGGGTGAAAATTTCAGACTTGGTTTCGGCGACCCCATTTTCCCACCGACGACATCACGTCTCGTGTTTTGCCTCTCCTCAATTCACCTCAAATAACACGGAAACAAGTTCAACAACAAACCGGTGTGATCATGCTGACGACACGAGGCGAAACCAGTACCGTGGGCCCAAAAAAATTTTCGAGGGGGGGGTATGGTACCGTGGGGGGGGGTGCCGACCAAAAAGTGAGGGGGGGGTCCAACCTATGGTAACGTGGGACCCCCCCCAGGGGGGTCCCATGTAGGGTTGTTAAAAAAAACAAAAATCGTCATTTTTGTTTTTTTTTTAAAAAAAATTTTTTTTTTTTTAAAAAAAAAAATTTCAAAAATCAAAGTTGTGCTAAATCAATCAGGGAGTCCGAAGAACCACATATGATATGCAAGCGCCTCCCGAATGACTCCCGTATGGCGGAACTTTGCAGATTTTGTTTTGGTGACCTCAATTACCCCTTTTCCAAACCGTCACCATGCCTCTTCTTGTGTTTTGACCTCCAAAACGTCACTAATTGTCCCCAGCTAAGCTAATGCTAAAGTGAAGACAAACATACCGCCTTGAAATTCGATCAATTCTTCTGATGGTGTCGCGACGACACGACACGAAGCAGCAACCAGACAACGTAGCGCTTGCAAACGGAGCAGCGAGCGCAATCGGACGCTCTGCGATGCGAATCGTCACCTTATCTGCATCGGAAATGGTAGGCTAAGCTTTGGGACGCTCAAAAACTTCATCGCAGATGTTGTCGAAGCCTAAAATCAGTCGGTAAAACGGCCCAAAATCGACTGCTAAAGGTTTTACGAGGTATAATCAAAGAAAATTTTTGTTGAACTTTCGAAAAATTGTGCCAAAATTGAGGTTTTCAGAGCATATTAGAGGAAAATTTTTCGAATTTTTTTTTTAAAAAAAAAAATCGGCATTTTTGTTTTTTTTTAATCACTTTTTTTTTTAAAAAAAAAATTTTCATTTTTGTTTAACAACCCTAGTCCCATGGGGGGGTGCATTTTTTCAAAATTTTCTGTGGGGGGGGGGTCCACCCCCCCCCCCCCCCCATGAAATTTTTTTTCGCTTAAATTTGAAAGGAAAAACGCTAAATTTTGCTGCAAAATCTTTGAAATTACAATGAAGATGGTCAAGTTATCATATATTCAGCTTATATTATGGACTTTATAGACAAAAAATCATGATTTTCGAAAAAAAATTTAGGGTGTGCAGAAAATTTTGGGGGGGGGGTCTCCGCCAGACAAAATTTCATGGGGGGTGTGGGGGGGGGGGTGTCGGCCAAATTTTCGAGTGGGGGGGGGCCGATGGGGGGGGTGCCCGGTTTTAGGGGGGGGGTGGCACGGTGCCCCCCACCCCCCCCCCCCCCACCCGACGGTCTCTGGTGCTCTGGGGGGGTGTACCCCCCCCCCCCCCCCCCCCCCCCCGCCCACGGTACTGGGCGAAACAGCAACGAGCAACCAACGAAGTTACGCTTGCAGTGGCAGACAGTGCAATTTCAACCTTTCGAGATCCTGAAAAACGATGCATAAATGTGAGTTCTCTGCTTCTATCTCACCTTAGCGGCATCGGAATTTGTTGAACTAGCCTTTGCGACGCTCAAGTACTTCAATGCGCGAGTCGATCATCACTCACCAAGGCTGAAAACAGTCGATAAATCGATCCAGAATACCACCTGCACGCAGTGTTGAAGACTAAGTGACAAGGTAAAGTCAAAGAAAATTTTTGTTGAACTTTCGAAAAATTATGCCAAAAACGGCATTTTCAGGGCACATTAAAGAAAAAATTTCAAAAATTTTTAATAAAAAAAAATAAAAAAATGCTCATTTTTTTTACTTTGAAAAAAAAAATAAAAATTTTTTTTTAACCCTTACATCTCTACCCCACCCCCCTCCCCGCGAGAAAACACGGGATCGCATCCCCCCTCACGGTGGTCAATCTCATCTCAATTTTTTCCAAAAATACCGTAATTTTTGCATTTTTCTTGGCGTTTGTGTCTGTCCCTACATAGATTTTGTTGTTTCTGACCAAACAAGCAGCTTGTTTGCACAAAATATTCTGTATTTTACAAGAATTTCTGTGTTTTTCTGAGGCAAAAATTTGGTATTACCCGTGCGATCCCGTGCTTAACAATATATCGCACAACTCCATTGTAGACCTATAACATACGCCAATCAACAAGATATCATGTTTATCTCATGGCCTACCGACTGAAAAACATGTTCTAAGTTGCAACAAAACGATTTCTGAAACGATATTTCAATTCAGTTAAGTCATTTCAACGCTAAAAATTGACCCTAGAAGTCATCCAAATTGAAAAACATGGAGTACGTCGGTCAAAATGACCAAATAATGACATGTACCTAAGCACACAAAGAAGTTGGGAAGAAAAATTGGTTTGAACTTTCAAAAAATTATGCCATAAATCGAATTTTCAGAACAAAGTACAGTCGAACTCAATAAAATGTGGAATCAGCTGATTGGTCGGCCGAGGGGAGGCTGCTCACACTCCGCACCCTTCTTTTTTCGTGGATCTGGATTCTATTGAAACGTGTTTCTTTTGAATGAGTGTGAATTTCCAGCACCCTTTTCACGCTAAAAATAAACTGAAAATGTTAGAAACTGCGAAATTCAGAATTTTTTAATCAACAGCTCAAAATGTATTTTTTGTTTGATAGCTACGACGACGTCGTCGCCTAATTTTTGCGTGTGAACTGAAAGACAAAAACTTGAAAGGAGTGCGCTGTGTATGGTTTGCTGCGTGCACCAAGTAAATGAACACAGCAGCTTACCAAAAACGACTTGAAAACGGTGAAAATGAAAGATGAAAGCAAAGTCGTCGTCGTGTCGTCGTCGTCCCCAAAGTCGGAACGCGTTTTTTTTTAAATTGCGGACGCATGTCGATCGGTCAGCTAGGAATGAAACCCCCTTCAGCTGGCTACACAGCGCACTAATTTCAGGCTTTTGTCTTTCAGTTCACACGCAAAAATTAAGCGACAACGTCGACGTCGTCGTCGTCGTCAATAAAAAATGCATTTTGAGCTGTTGAATAAAAAGACCTGAATTTCGCAGTCTCCAACCCTTTGAGTTTGTTTTTAGCATGAAAAGGGTGCTGGAAATTCACATTCATTCAAAAGAAACACGTTTTAATAGAATCCAGATCCACGAAAAAAGAAGGATGCGGAGTGTGAGCAGCCTCCTCTCGGCCGACCAATCAGCTGATTCCACATTTTATTGAGTTCGACTGTAGGAGAAAAAAATTTTAATTTTAGAATTTTTATAGAATAGAATAGAACAATCCAAATTTATAGTCGTCCTGGATAATTTGTAGTATTAGCTGATTGGCTGGTGGTTTTGCCTGAATGTCAAGTTCAAAAAAGAAATTTAATCTTTTTTTTGGTTTTTTTGATTTTTGATGTGCGAGCATTTGTGAGGCAAATGGTCTTTTGCGGCCGAAGTATAGCGGCCTGAAGGATTGCGGCCTAGACGATAGCGGCCGGAGCATCGCGGCCTGGACAATCGCGGCCTGGAAGATTGCGGGCCGGGGCGATTGCGGCCTGGGAGGATTGCGGTCTGGGAGGATTGCGGCCTGGGACAATTGCGGCGCGGGACGATTGCGGCCGAAGTATAGCGGCCTGGACGATAGCGGCCGGAGCATCGCGGCCTGGACAATAGCGGTCTGGAAGATTGCGGCCCGGAACGATTGCGGCCTGGGAGGATTGCGGCCTGGGACAATTGCGGCGCGGGACGATTGTGGCTCCTGAGTTCAGAAACTTATGTAAAACCTTGTTTCTGATTTGGGAGACACAGAAAAATAAAAAGCAGCAGTTTTGATGGCGGAATTTTTGGTTTTGCAACGACGACGACGGCGGCGACCAGGATCCACTGTCCAGATCATATTTCTCCTCTGCTCATCCTTGAAAATTTGTAAATGGCTGTGGAGCCAGTTTGGCAGACATGGAACGGCAAAACTGATGCTTTTTATTTTTCTGTGCCTCCCAAATCAGAAACAAGGTTTTGCATTAGTTTTCGAACTCAAGTTCCAACTGTTCGCATTCACAAAGGTGTGCGTTCGATTGCGGCCCATTAGATAGAGGCCGAAGCAACGCGGCCTGAAGGATAGCGGCCTGAAGGATCGCGGCCTAGGACGATTGCGGCATGAAAGATCGCGGCCTGAAGGATTGCGGCCAGGGACGATTGCGGCCAGGGACGATTGCGGCCAGGGACGATTGCGGCCAGGGACCATTGCGACCAGGGACGATTGCGGCCAGGGACGATTGCGGCCAGGGACGATTGCGGCCAGGGACCATTGCGACCAGGGACGATTGCGGCCTGGAACGATTGCGGCCCACGAAATATTGGTGCTTTGTCATTGTCTTTGTCGCACGCAACTGGTTATATTATTCCTATTGTTATGCTCGCACACGAGTTTTCATTTTTTTCAAAAAAGTTGTCTTCTTGTTTATTGATTAGTAATTATTTTTTTCTTAGAACCCAAAATCGAAATTTTCCATTCTCAACTTTCCTTGTCGCCGAGCCCAGATAGAGATAGATTCGAAAATTTTTTTTGGGGGGCACCCCCCCCCCTGATAAAAAAGCATCAGTTTTGCCGTTCCATGTCTGCCAAACTGGCTCCACAGCCATTTACAAATTTTCAAGGATGCGCAGAGGAGAAATATGATCTGGACAGTGGATCCTGGCAGCCGCCGTCGTCGTCGTTGCAAAACCAAAAATTCCGCCATCAAAACTGCTGCTTTTTATTTTTCTGTGTCTCCCAAATCAGAAACAAGGTTTTACATAAATTTCCGAACTCATGGGCCACAATCGTCCCGCGCCGCAATTGTCCCAGGCCGCAATCCTCCCAGGCCGCAATCGTTCCGGGCCGCAATCTTCCAGGCCGCTATTGTCCAGGCCGCGATGCTCCGGTCGCTATCGTCCAGGCCGCTATACTTCGGCCGCAATCGTCCCGCGCCGCAATTGTCCCAGCCCGCAATCCTCCCAGACCGCAATCCTCCCAGGCCGCAATCGCCCCGGCCCGCAATCTTCCAGGCCGCGATTGTCCAGGCCGCGATGCTCCGGCCGCTATCGTCCAGGCCGCAATCCTTCAGGCCGCTATACTTCAGCCGCAAAAGACCATTTGCCTCACAAATGCTCGCACATCAAAAATCAAAAAAACAAAAAAAAAAGACTAAATTTCTTTTTTGAACTTGACATTCAGGCAAAACCACCAGCCAATCAGCTAATACTACAAATTATCCAGGACGACTATAGAAAAAAACGAAAAAAAAAAAATTTTCAATCAAACCCCCTAACTTTAGATGTGAACCCCCAGAATTTTTTTTACAATAGTGCACCCCCATGGCCCACGCCTGGGGGTGTCGTTTGCTCCTCTTTTTCTTCCTAACCATTTTCGCAGTTGCATTGAACGAATTGCTGTCGTTTTTATATAAAAGCTTGATTAAAACGTCTTTTTCTGAGCACTAACTTTTTCATCTCTGTCACTACTAGAAGTTTTCTGGAAAGTTTTTTTACTGCTTGCGAACTTCGATCCATCAGCACTGGTCATCAAACCCCCAACCCAAGTCCCAACTGGCAAACAACCATGAATTCACTGGTCACAAACATAAAAAGCGTACTTTTGCTGGTTGCTGTTGTTTCATCATTCGCGCAGGAAGAGATCACAAGAAACGTGAGAACAAACCGACATGCTTCGAGTACTTCAACAACAACAACAACTTCGACCACATCAACAGATAACCCAATCATTCCAACAGAGATTTTGAACTCGCTGACCAAACAGGTACTAATCAATCACCACAATCACATTTTAAAACTAATTTGAAGATCAAAAATTTTTTTTTAAGTTTCTGTTGCGCTTTGATATTAAGTCAGTGTTTTTCTCGAGTTAACTTTTTGTGCAAAAGAGGCTGTAGTTGAATGGATCTGTGAAAAAGCCGCACAGCTGAAAACTTCACGCGCTGGTATGCGCCGAACGTACAGTGCAGTCCGAATATGAATTAAGCATTTTTTTGCGTGAAGAAGAATCTGATTGGTTTTTTTCGGAGTTTTTTCATTTTCTTGCACAAACTGCCGTTTATTTACATTCAGTTGTGCTGATTTCAAATTGCCGCATAGCCGTGAAACGTTTTCCCAATCTATGCGCAGAAAATCTGGTCTGTTCCAGATTGTTCTGTTGCAGAAAATCTGTTCCCAAATCTGCATTTTACGACACGTTCAATTAGATAATGAATCGCGATTTCAGCCTGACATCAAAAATCGAAACTACGATGACAATATCACAGTCGCTGCTGCCCGTTCGAATACCGAAATTGATGAAAGAACTGCCTCGTCTGAAAGCGCAACAGCGAATGTATGTACGGTATCACTCTCCAAATAAGGCACTCTGTGTATTCTCCATCAAGGCGAGATTCTTCCTAAACTAGGAGTTGTCTTTTTCAAGAATGTCAATATATCCCGGTATCTCCTCAAATCGTGTGTGCAGTGGACATATACAGAGTGGCCCAAAAGTAGTGGGTACAACTTTGAATTGGTCTAACTCGCCAACGCTTGGACCGTTTGAGCTGAAATTTTAATCGCTTACTAAAAAAGCTCAAACTTAAATCTCCACTAATTTTTAGCCCAAACAAAAAAAACATTGCCTTTGAGCGAAAGCAAAAGTCGCAAAAAAACGAATTTTTGCATGAAAAACAGCATTTTTTCTGCCTCACATCGGATTTATTCATCGATAACGTCAAAAAAGGCAATACAGCTATTTCTGGTTTCAATTCCCCGTTCACACAATTGCGAAGATTTTTATTTTTTTCCTCAATTGCCCTGAAAAACCGAAAACCGTGTACTCGATGAAGGAAATGATTGTGAACGCGTTTCGGCACGTGGACACTGAATTGTGCCACAAAGTAATCTTGTCAGTGGCCATAGTGCCCGATTGTGTATTGAAGCTTGCGGCTCACATTTCGAGAAGGATTAGCTTTGATTTTTGACAGGTTTCGCTCAGTTTGTGACGTTATCGATGAATAAATCCGATGTGAAACAAAAAATGCTGTTTTTCCTGCAAAAATTCGTTTTTTAACTTTGCTTCCGCACAGGAGCAAAACTCTTTCGTTTGGGCTAAAAATTGGTAGAAGTGTAAGTTTGAGTTTTTTTAGTAAGCGACTAAAATTTCAGCTTAAACGGTCTAACCGTTGGCGAGTTAGAGTGATTCAAAGTTGTACCCATTACTTTTGGACCACTCTGTAGAACATACAGAATAGCGCGACAAATTAATTAATTCCAAACTAAGTCAATTCTAAATCATTAATTTGAGACGCAATTGGCTTTCTGAAAGTCTCTCTTCTTGCATTCAAACTTCGCGCGCTCCATTCACCCTGAAAAAAGATGCCATGTTTACTCGGCCACTCTGTTCACTAAAGTTTTAAAAATTACGTACGATATGAGTGGACAAAAACTCAAATTCAATGTT